>CAJNOJ010000400.1:0-81790 GCA_905250025.1 Adineta ricciae
ACAACGAAATGTTCATTCTCCTTCTAATCATTCTTCCTTTAATATCAGCGGATAATAATAATAATACGTCAATTATCTATATTCACGAAGAACTTCCGCCGAATAGTTTATTACTGTCTTCGATATCGTCGACGAATAGTCTACAATGGTTACCATCGTCTGCGACATATCAAAAATATTTTCGATTAAATCAAAACCAATCATTGTCAACAACAAATGAACGCATTGATCGGGAAGAATTTTGTGAAAAAAATCTTTGTAATTGTTCGTATTGTGTATTAACATTGAACTTTTTACAAACGTTTGCAACAAATAACATCTCTATTCGAACAATTCAAATTGTCATCGAAGGTAAACATTGTCTATCCAAAATAGTCAAGAATTTCTTCAAAACATCATCTTTTCCTCGTCTTAGATATCAATGATCATTCTCCAGTGTTTAAACAACCGTTGATTAAACTTCCCATTGCAGAAAATGTTCCAATCGGCTACGAAATTCCGCTCGAACCGGCAGTTGATAGTGATTATGGATCATTATCAATCCAAAACTATGAGTTACACCCATTGATTAACAACCCATTTCGTTTAATTAAATCTGGCAAACCCGTGTTGAAACTTGTTGAACCATTAGACCGTGAAACAAAAGCAAATTATTTGTTACAATTAATTGCTTATGATGGTGGTTCACCACCTCTATCCGGTCAACAAAAGATCGAAATTATCGTTACTGAGTATGTGAAACACGATTGTTTCTAATAGGGAGACTTTATTCGTTTGCTAAAATTTCAGTGTGAATGACAATCCACCTGTTTTCGATCGCTCGATATACCAACAATCGATCCCCGAGAACGAAAAGACCGATTCTGTCGTCCTACAAATTCATGCCAGTGATCGCGATGAAGATGAAAACGGACGGATTTCCTATTCGATCGACGATCCATCATCAACGTTTCGTATCAACGAACAAACAGGAGAAATCTTCCTACTCAAATCATTAGACTACGAAAAAACACGCTCCTATTCAATTTCGATTACAGGTTAGTTAACATTATCTTTTCGTTTGTTAAAAAAAATTCTTTCATTTGTTTCTCTCTCTCTTTCCAGCTCGCGATCATGGTGTACCCCAGCTGAATAATTATGCACAATTAATAATCGATGTCACAGATGTAAACGATAATACTCCGAATATCTTGATCACTGAAATCAATGGTACCCATCACAATGATCAGCCAATTAGTTTATTCGAATGTACACCTAAAGGTAATATAACTGTAGTACAACATTGATAACCGTATAGAGAGTACAAAAGAAATTGAACAATAAAACTTTCTTCATCTAATCAACTTGTCTACAATCGATTGAGAAGTGTCTCGTTTCTTTTCAATAGAGAAATAAAAAAGAACCTCGTCTGTATCAAACAGACGTTCTTCCGGTTGATATAGTTTTCATATTGGTAAGCCAATCAACCCACCGGCATAGATAAGTTAGTTACATCGTAAGAAATTTCTACTGGTGGGAGACAAATAGCCTATAGTAAATTGTTCAAAGTCATTCGATGTCAACACGATCAACGAAGCATATGATAGATGAACATTTTTCTTTTTTTTTTTCTAAGGTACTTCGTTGTTTTATGTCTATGTCACTGATGAAGATTCAGGTGAAAATGGTCGCGTTAGTTGTACATTGAATGATACACAATTGAACTTAGTTTATTTAACATTAAATGCTTATTCATTACAAATTAGTGGTTCACCTGCATTCGATTATGAACGTGAACAATCAGTCGATATCGAATTAAAATGTACAGATCATGGTCTTCCAAGTTTATCAAAAACAGTGTTATTTCACATTGAATTAGAAGATTGTAATGACAACCCACCGGATATTATTTCTCCGTTACCATTTAATGAAACAATGCAAGTGTCGTATGAAATAACTGTCATCCCATTTGTGATTACACAATTTGTTGTCGATGATCGAGATCGATTTCAACCGAAAAACTTTACTTACTCATTTACAGTTACACCATCATTAGATTTAAGTTTAACAAATAATGGCACGTTAATACTCAACTCAATGCCATTTGCTCTGGGATTATACACGATAAATGTAACTGTGTCGGACGTTGGAAATTTAACTACTTCGATGACCATACCAATGAATTTCTATTCGATGAACGAAACAAATATAATTGAACGATTTAGCATGAAGAACACAAGCTTAATGTTGATATTTTCGTTATTTGTCATTATTTTCATCGCTTCGGTACTCATTGGTACATGTTTTCTCATTGCGTTTCTTTTACGACGCCGAAGAAAGCAACGACATTTGTGCTTATGTTGTCATTCATGTTTTAACATCGAAGAAAAATCCATTCGAAACTCTTCATGTGAAAGTATGAATAGTTCAAATGAACGAGCAGATTCATCACAAAAAACAACCATTGAAGTTCTTGATGATGGACGAGTAAGTTTTGTTGTTCGATAGAAATTCATTTCTTCTTTTCTCTCTCTCTCTCTCTCATGTCAATTGACACCTATCGATGAGTTTCTATTGTATATACTGAATAGACGATGAGAACAGATGCGCACGTTTGTGTACGGATTAATGACTGTATGGTACATTGAGCTGAGCACTTTTTCTTGAGACACGATTAAACATCTTCTTACCGCCTTTGTACTTTTTCGATAGAATTCATCCAATCGTATCTACCAGTATGGTGTCAAACAAGCGAATGATCTGAGTTTGATCAATACTCATAATATTCATCAGCAACGTGATTTCAACTATTCAGAAAAAGTAAGTTCAATGTCGAAATATTCTGTTTTCACGTTCTAACATGCTTTGTCATTCAGGTGGAACGGTATTTAACTCATTTAAGTCATGGAATTCTCGGTGTTGATACAACTCTATCTGACGAAGGTGTCTATGGTTCGTCAGATTTATCGTCAGATCAATTGCATCAGCTAAACATGCGTCCACCATCGGTTGTATCAATTCCATCGTCACAGCAACATTATCAAGATAGTCTAAAACGTTTTGAACAATTGTATTCGTTGGTTGAGCATCGTCAACCCACTGCATTTACGTCAGATAGTCTCTATGTATAAAAAAAACTGACTAAACAGTTCTTTCTCTTTGTCAATTGTATTTGTATTTGTGTGTCTTTTGTACGACGCTGATTTCTTTTTGTAGAAAAATATACATCTTGTTGTTCGAAATCAATTCAAGTAACTATCCCACTGCGATTCGAAGTATGGATACAGCTCAGTAGGTGGTCATTATTATGATCGACAAGAGGCAAGATTAACGTGAAGACAAGTGTGAAAACAAATACATGACAATTGAATGGATGAATGTCTAATAGGTATTCTCATTGATAGATTTTATTTTCAGAGAGAGAGAGAGAGGAGGAGATGCAGGAAAAGTGATGATGATGATGATGATCGTTTGTTAAAGATCAAATTGATAGTTTTTTTATTTGATACTCGTCTGTCAAACACGACGATCGAATGTAAATGTTAAATGAAATGCAAATAATCACCTCAAGAAAGTGTGAATAAATTCTCAAAGCTATTGTATTGGAGAGCAATTTTAATTGGATCATCACATTGTGATATTTACAATCGAACAGCTATAAAATTCACAGAATAAGATTTCACAAATAGCATGTCTATGGCAAGAAGTTAATACGATCATAAAATGGATGAAAGTACAATGGTTATTGTAAATTTCAGAAATGAAATCAACATTACTGAAAGTTGATCTGATTGTAATGAGAAGAATGAACTGCGATAAATATTCTGTCCATATTAATGAAATAATAGTAAATTGATCATGTTTACTCTGCTGGTGAGGTGAGAGATCGATAGATGTCGTGATGTCGTTGTAAGATAACAATGGCGCCCTCTATCGATTGAAGATTTTAGTAATAAAAAATGAGAAGATATTCCGGAGTTTGTTTGATAGGGAAATTAGTTGATCTTAAAAAAGCGAATTCATTCAAAGTCGGTATTGAAATATCTTTACACGAATGGTCGGAGGTCGAGTCAATGGCTCATTAAAAATGGCTATGAAATATTCAATTTGATAATAGATTTCTTTCTTCTACTTATAACGTATATGTTTCAAATCACGTTTGTTTTCGTAATTATTAATCCAGTATTTGTTTGAGTGAACGAAGTGTTCTCTTTCTTTTTCTAATTATCATCGGTTCGCGGTCTAATGAGACCAGGTATGATTTTTGTGCGAAAGGATATTTCTCCTGGAGAACGGTTAGTTTGAATCTATTTTTTTCTATATATCAATTGTATAGGCATGCGCCATCCGCCGCCGGTTCCACCACTTCGACCACCCCAGCGTCTTATGCCGGCACCGAATGATGGGGGTGTTTTTTTTGGGGTAATACTATGAATTACTAATTAACGTTTCTTTCTCTATTTTCTTTCCATTGTTGTTTCATAGTCGTTTCTTTTTTATATTGACTTACCTTAAAGTTCGTAATCCATTGCATCTGTTCACTTCTAGGGTCGTGATTACGCTCGTCGCCAACAACCGCCGCTCAATTATGCGCCACAGAAATCTTTGATTCCGTCAGGTAATCAACCACCACAGCAATGGCAAAATAATTCCAACTATCGTCCGGGTCCTGTGCCATTACTACGTCCTAATGGACCATGGCATCCACATGGTAATGCATACCAACAATCGCCTGCTCAACCTCCGCCGTTGCTCCCCACACATCAACAGTTCAATCCAAATGCACAAACTCCAATAACATACGTGCCATCACATCCAACAAATTATGAACTAATGCGCCTTGCTAATTCAGATCAAATTCCATTTCTTGAACCTCTTGAAGATGAAGATAATCTTGTTCGATCACATCTTTCGTCGAATAGTAACAATGATGAATCTCTCTTGATAAATTCAACATCCTCTCCATCCAAATCGAATAAACGTCGACAGCAGCAGCAGCAGCAGCAACAACAACAACAGCAGCTTGAAAATAATCGAAATATGATATCCTATCAAGATCTCGATCGGCCCGAAGAGCAACGTGATTCATCGTTTAACAATCGTCTTGTTCCTAAATCAAACAAAACGAATCATTTACCATCTGATAAAACAAATAATCAAATTCTAGTGAAATCATCAAGTGATAACGATCATGCACTCAAGTTAGAACTTGATCGAATTAAAAAGGCGGGTGCGCAGGAACGAGAGAAACTGAAGGCACAACGACAAGCAGCTGCAGAGAAGGAAAAAGAAGCACAAACAAAAAGAAACAGTGGTACGGCGTGATTTTTGTTTGAAAACGTCGTGTCATCTCTCTCACTTTCTTGATGTTTAGCCAAAACCGGTGATAAAGAGAAACGTGAAGATGGTGAACTCGGTGATAGTTCTGATGACGACAATATGAAATCAACACCACCTGTAGAGCCGAAACGACTGAAGAAAATCGTAGAAAATCTTGCTTCGACTCCTTCAAAGCCCGCTCTGTCACATCGTTCAAAAACGCCGCCTTCGGAAAGTATTCTCGACATGAGTGTGATGAAATTGATACGTCCAATGAAATTCTTTCATATCGATGACGAGAAAAATAGTTCCTATCGAGAATATTTAACCACTAATTTCAGTCGTGTACGTGTGCATTGTCATAAACCGCAACCGAACTTCTTCTCCAATCTAAGTTGCATCGAAGAAATCAAACGTCGTTTACGGTTAAATGCTAATACAACATCGTCGATTCTATTTCGACGTTTAATCGATGACAATGACGACGACCTACTGTGGACTTTACAGACAAATGTGGAAACCGAAGATGGAGAAATTGAAAGCGACGAGGAAAATACGATGGATTTGAATGGAAAGATATCTAAGCATGCATTATCTGACGATGATAATGATAAACATCTAAAAAAGAAATCGAAACTGTTCGATGAAGGAATGAATGACTTGACAAAATCGTCTTTAAATGAAAAACCATGGTAAGTTAGAGTTTTTACGAGGATGAGTGATGGTTGATCGTTCTTTTTCTAGGATAACCAATGAGCTGCGGCAGTTGATAAAACAAAAGAATAAATTGCATGCACAAATAGCTAGTGGTGATACGAATGCTGCGATTGAGAAGAAATATAAGAAAATACGAAATAAAATATCAAAACTGGTGAAGACATTGAAAGGTAAAAACGAAATATTAACATTTAGGTGAGGTTGAAGACTGACGCTCGCTCTTCCTTTTAGCCAAATATGAAAATTCTATTTCGGGCCGTTCAGAACCACTACTAATACCACCTCTACTGTCTCAATCACAATCATCGAATAATTCATCGTCATCTACAGCAGCGGCTGCTGCTGCTAATCATCCCTTGTCGAGAATCCTCGATCCTAATCTTGTTATGGCTATGCTTGTCGATCCAAGTTTGTATTCCCGGGTTCAGCAACAAGTACTCTCCAATCCAAATTTCGTGCAAGCATATCAGCACATGTTTGCAGAAAGCACATCGGACACTTCCTTACCGCCTAAAGTTGCTAGTGAAACTCAAGTGGTTCCATCAACTAATCCAACACTCGATAGTTTAATTAAACAAACGACAAAGACGAGTACAACTGTACCAAAAACTACGAAAGATACACTGAATCTTGCATCGTCGACAAGATCTCGTCCAGTATTAACTCAAGCGACAAAGCCAATTCAGTTAACTTCACTGGAGGGTGAACTCGAAAGTGATCAACAAAATAAAGCTAGAACACGTTTGACATCAGCTGAACCAACTCTAACAGATAGTCAACAACAAGATATCGCTTTAACACAAGAATTAATTCGTCGTCAGTTAGCATTAACACAGCAACAGCGGAATCAACGAAATCAACACTCAACTAGTCAACCATCTCTCTCGGCGCCCTTGAGTCGTCACATACCATTGACGACCGAACAAATGCAAGAAGTGTTAACACGTGCAAAGAATTATGTTACACGACAACAGAGTGATGAAACTACCGATGCGAACAATGGTCAACCACGTTTATCCTACAATACTCGACGTTTACAAGCTGCAATTGCTGCATCAGTTTCATCTGCAACGCCTCAGACAGCACATACAATTGGACAAGCAGCAGCTGCTGCAATTGCAGCTGTTTCTGCACGACCAACATCTGGAACAGCACCGACACCATTATCTAATCCAGCTGTTCCACCTATTTCTCCGCATCGACAGCAACAGCAACAGCAACAACAACAACAACAACAACCACCGCCGTCGCAGCAGCAACAGCAACAGCATCCGATTCGTATTCAACTCGATCAGAAATCGAAAACATTGTCGTCGATTAGTAATAATCAATCCTCACCGATTCCAACTATCAATCAACAAAAACTAATGTCTCTTGTTGATATTAATCCATCACCGCCTCCACATATGTATTCGAATACACCAAATTGGCAACGTCCTCCTCATGTACCTATGTCACATTATCCTGGACATCCACATCAACAACCATATCCACCATACGACAATCCTCATCAGCCACCACCTTATTATGGTCCACGAACAAATTATCCACATGAACCACGGCCATTGTTACCGTCGTATGGACCTCATCCACCTCGACATCCTGGTCAACCACCACGATTCAATGGTCCGTTGCCTCCGCCAGGTCCTTACGGTTATGGTCATCCACCGCAGAACTATGGACCACCACCACCACCTCATCCTCACTATGGTCATCATTATCCTCCACCTTGATCAGTTCTTTTGTCTTTTTCCTCTCTTTTTTTGTTTGTTTATTTGTTCTTGAATGTTTGTTTGTTCGGTTTTTGTATTTCATCATTATCAACAGATGTATTTGTACGTATTTTTTTCATAATTGGCTGAACAAATACGTACCCAAGCAAAAAAGAAAACAAAATTTCGCGTGATCTAACACTTTGGATAACTGTACATATGCATATATATAAATGATACTCGTCTGTTCTTTTCTCTACTTTTTAGAAAACCAAAGAACAGGTTCGTCGATCTTTTCGTCATCTAATTCTTCTTTTAGAATGAATAATATCATGTGAATGTGTTTTTCCTTCATCTATTTACCAAACTTTTCTCGGAGAATGATCTATTTTCATAAAAAAAAACAATAACTTTTTAGCATTTTCGCGCCATATGTGCAATACAACAACTGATTGATATTTGCACTCTAGATATGAATTTTAACGACGTTACCGTCAGTTGGCAGGATATATCGGACACTGAGCGCACAGCACTATTGAATAAACGTAGGTTTTCATCCACCTCCTATATCATAAAAGAATAATCATCGAAGATCTTTACGATTTATTCACGTGATAAATATAGTAACAGTGGTAGCGACCTTGAACTTAAAAATCAATTCTCTTGTCACATTTCCACGTAATCTAAGGTCATTTATTTGTTTTAGCATGTCCACCCCGAGCCAAGCCCAGAATCCATCCAGTATGTCGTACAAAAGTCAAGACGTAAATTATATGTACAGTTTTGTTTTCTTAGCCACGGAAAACTCCCGATCGAATCACTTCTCGTGTCTTCAGTATATGCCAATCGGCGGTTATGAATAACCATACAGCGCAACGTCCAGTTCGATTAAATAATTTCAAAAAGTACTTTCTTTGTTTAAGTGAATGAATATTTATATGAATTCTTTCTTCATTTATACGATTAGTCACACAACATTGACAAGCGCCAAAGAAAATGTTGATAATGCCTATCGTACAATGATCGAATTTACTGAAACATGTAAACGAGAATCCAACAATGATACAATGACAATGTAAGCATTGCGCCGATATTTCTACTTCGTTCTATTGTGTAATCATAGAGATATGCCAATGTCCAAACGTATTCGTTCTTCGTCACCTCCATCAACTATTGACCAGTGTGCTTCTCCCTCAGCTATATCACGTTATATAAGTCATGATAGTTATTTAACATTCGTTCCTCCACCGGATCAATTTCTTGCAACGGAGAATAAAACAAATACTGATGCAGATTTCAACGATGACGCCCTTTGGGATGATTGGGATTTGCCATCGACAACAACAGCAAGCAATAAAAAAACACCGGGTAAAATACGAACAATGTCATCGCCAGCTGTTCATTCACGCACAAACCAACTTATCGAAACGATGACGAATATCAATGTACTTGAATCAACTAAATTATCACAATGTAAATTTCGATGATTGACATTTCTTTAAGAGAGAGTTAACTGTAGTTACCTTTCTATTTTCTTAGCTTCGGCAAAACCATCCTCCTTGCAACCAGTGACATCGAATCTCGTTTGGGATGACGATGATGATGATTTCGAACAATTACTAAGTCAATTTCCTAATGAATTACCCAGTGAACAACCATTATTATCGAATGACTCCATATTGATTCCAGTACCGAGCACGGACGATGACAATTCGACGCGTCTTGATGCGACTCGTCGAACTTCAGCTCTTCTGACCAAAGACAATCAATCCTTAGTTCACAATTCATCGAAAATTGAACTATCGAGTCAATCTTACACGAGTCAAACCCGCACATCGACTTCAGGTTTGCAACGTTCGAATACTGGTCCCCTATCACCGATAGTAACTCGAAATACTGCGAAAATCAATTCTCCACGCGTACGCTGTGATTCAAGTCATGAGATTAAAAAGAAGATATGTAACGAAGCAGAGATTGAACAGAAACGATTAGCTGCACTTGCCCTTCGACGTCAACGAGAACTAGAACGGCAACAGAAGAAATCTTAGTTTCACATCCTCTGCATGTTTATTTGTTTGTTTATTTGTTTGTTTTTTTTTATATGTATTTGTCTCGTATTTAGTCAGTCGAAGAAATTTGATCTATGAAGTAAGAGAAAGACACTTTTTTCTCTGTACAGATCCTTGAATTATCCATGTGTGAGCCTTCTTCTTCTCTTTTTAAGCTTGTCGATACCTGATTTTCTATAGTTTGTTTAGAATCTTGGATTCCATATTTACTTCGATACTTTTGTCATTGTCTATCTTCTTCTTCTATAATTTTGTTGTCAGATGAAACGTATGATCAGATTTAAACAAACTGATACACAATTATTCTCTTTTTTTTTGATTAAAGAACAATACAAGATTTTATACCCACACATGTCATTTCTTTTCAATCGAATGCAATCAATTCTGGACAAATATCTGGTTTTTTTTCTAGATTACAGATGCGTATACGTTTGAAAGAATTCAACGGTGTCGCCGTATGGAAATGGGTGACGAACGATGACTCCTGTGGAATCTGTCGAATGCCATTCGATGCTTCATGTTCCGAATGTCGTTATCCCGGTGATCAATGTCCGGTGTTACACGGCGAATGCCGGCACTGTTTTCATGAACATTGCATTATGAAGTGGATCAACTCTCAACAGACAAATAAACTATGTCCCATGTGCCGAGGTGAATGGAAAAGTATTCCGTAATCATTGACAACGTGCAACATCTTTTATCTGATCGTGTATTTTATTGAATATATATATATATGTAGACTGTGAATATGTAAAAAAAAAAGAATAAGGAAAACGAATAAAATTTGTATTATGTAGCATCATCGGCAATTTCATAGAAATTTCGATGACTGGAAAACTGTTTATTTCGCGGATAGAAAAAGTCTGAAGGTTGAATACTGATTCGATGTGGTGTTTGTTCATCAATTGCAACTAATTGACCGAGATGATTTGTTCCCTGAAACAATTAAAACTAGCACAGGAAAACCTCGAGAAAAGATTTTCTACCCATTTCTGACGTGTTTGTTCGAATGAATTATACATATTGTGCCGTCGATTCGTGGATGCTGGTGCACCACTGCCACCTCGTCCCCACCAATTATTCATCGATTCAGTGTGCTGAAGAACAACAGGAAAGATGTTGTTTAGATGTACCAAAGAAAAAGATGAGAAATTACTTGTAATTCAGCTAGATTCTTTTCTTGACGACTTAGTTTTTGTAATCTTGCACGCTCCTCTGCTTGTTGCATTAGACTATCGTGTAAAACCTGCGTTTCTTTCGATCGATTTCGTACATAAGGATCCGCAAACTGCTAATACGATAAAAATTAAAAAAGAAATATCATTAGAAAAAGTTCATCTTTGTCGTGTTGATTAGTCCAATGTTTTCAAATACCTCGCGAGCTGTTTCTTTCGTGGGTGAGTAGAATCTCAATGGCGAGTTAGTTTTATTAAGTTGACTGATCCATTCCACTGTATTTCCTGTCTAAAAAGAAGATTAGTTTCTAGGATGACAAATATTAGATTGAATACGACAATCAAGCAAAAAATTTCCTAAACTAGTCAGACTGGCCTTTAAAATATGTCATCAACAATTATCAATCTTTCCTATGAATTCCTTTCATTGTTCGCAACAAACTATTCCGTTAGTTTTGTTAATTACATTAACTCATATTTGCTAAGTTGATTAATCAAAGCCTTAGAGTGAACGTTTGAGAAGTTCTATATTTACATTTGTTCGATGGTCGAGCTCTTGTTGTTGGCGTCGTTTTTGCTCTAATTCAAGATCGCGCTTTTGATCTTCAATATTGTATATGTACTGATTTTGATGATAACCAAGCGGACCAGTGCGATGCTAGGCGAAGGAGGAAAAACATAAGTAATGTCAACAAATGTGATAATAGGAAATACCAATTTGTCTTGTAAACTTCCAGAGTAGCGAGTGTACTTCTGTCCTGTTGGTGCATGAATTAATGGAGCTCCCGCCCCTGGACGTCCCCATGGATGGTAAAGTTCTAATTCAGGAAACGAATTAAACGTACTCTGGCCATCTTTATTTGGATCTATAGAAATGACAAATGCTATTAAGTTCAGTTAATTGTATTTTATCCAATTACCATAGGAGGAAAATGGATCATGAGCATTTCCTTTCGTCGGTAACGACGAACTAACCGTAGGTCCATTCATATCCGAACTTTTCTTCTAAGATAAATAAATAAATAATTATTTCAGACCCCATTCGAAGTTCAGAAGAAAACATCCGTGTAATCCGACGCTCATTCATCAAATATCTACGTCGTTATTATATTAATATGTCAAACGGCTGAATTCACTTGATTAACACGTCAGGTAACTATACTCGATCCTTTTCTTGTATTACATATTTGGAAAACATTCATCATTCATAATTTAATTCGGAAGTACGATTGAGCTAAAAATAACGACCGTCATTTACACACGAAGTTTTATAATACTCAGATGACTTTTTTGAGTAATCTAATCACCCTTGAAAAGAGTATGTTAATGTGCTTTTTCAGTGTATTATTAACGGAATTGTTACCCGTTGCTGATCCATCAACTTACTGGTCCGTAAAAACGTTGGAAATCAAAATTATTATTTGATATTTGCGGTTGAGTTGACGAATTAATTGGATAACCATCGTGAACAGGCTGTGACGTTGATCCATTCATCTTCGGCAAGGTATGATTACTGTTATCCAAAACGTACGTTTCACTTGTGCGTGGTTGATGATGAACTAAGTGTTCGGAATATGATTCTAAGACAGGTGATGGTGCACGACCTTGGGTTAAGATTTCTTGGAGTTCTTCTTTATCTACGGAAAAGATTTGTTATTCGTTTGTCATTTAAATGAACGACGGAATCTTTACTTAGAAAAGTCGTTCGATTTTGCCTTCCAAATGGTTGATTTTGAACCTGTACAGGTAGTGAAGAATGTATAGATGTTTGTTTCTCTTAGAGACTCGTTTAGTTTTCATTGTTGAAAAGAAGAGAATGGAAGAAACGAAAGAAAAGAGAAGGAGAAAAAACGACGAATTCATGAAGGTTGTCAAAGTGCAGTTGTCGCCTCTTGAAAATCAATTAAAAGAAAGAGAAAATCGACTTACATATTGCTTGTCGCGTTCAATTTTCTTTTCCCATTCCTTAGCTAATCGTTGCTGTTTTTCCTTTACTTGCTTGTCTAAAATGATTGAGCATAAGAAACAAAGACATAACAGCATATTTTTTGTACTTACCAAGTTCAATTTTATACTTCAGTTTCAGCACATTTTCAGGCGACAATGATCGAAGAATCTCGGGCGTTTCCTGTGACAATGTATAATACGTTGTCATTCCATTCTGTTCCCCATAGGTAGATATCGAAGGTGGCCGACTTGAATTAGCCATTAGCGGAGCAGTGCGTTTCAGACGAGATGCTTGGATAAACGAATCGAGATTGTTTTCGATTGAAGAACTAAACACACAGAATTCGCTCAATGCACAATCGATTCTCAACAATAATTTTGCAACACTAATTTCAATCCTCCTTTCTCCTCAAATGAAACGATGCATACGTCATTTGTTAATGAGCAAAGTTTTCCTTTTTTTTCGTGTTTACTATCCCTATAAAGAAAAAAAATACAATAGTTAGGTGAATGAACGTGAACTAAGCAGTTGATATGATATGTGTGGAATATTCTGTCACAATTACCTTCTACCGCTTAGGATTTGTTCGCGAAGAATCTGACAATATTTGATCGATTTTCTTCAGAAAATATATTTCTGTGTGTTAGCAACCAAGAAAAGGAAATTGCAAAGAGAACAACAGGAGAACAAATGTATCTTGACTATATTTTTACCCGTTTAACTATTATTCGGGAAAATCTTAAAAGAAATGGTATTATAATCAAATGACGATTGATTGTGAACCATGAGCGTTGCTATGAACTTTTCTTTTCCAATACCTATCGACAAAATCATGTTTGTTGATGAGATCCAAAATATACACAACGAATATAAACAACAGAAAGTGTTATTTGCTATAATATATTTTGCTAAATCAACGCTAAGTTTGTTTTTCTTTACCATATGATTGCTTATCGATAATGTTAATGAAGCTCGTTTGTTGTTTGACTATTTGTCATATTGGAATAGACAAGAAAAACCTTTCTTGTGCGTGTGTTACTCGTCTACGGTTGCATGTTTTTTGGAGAAGATAGCGAAACATGACTTAAGATGATGCGTCTGTGCGTCTTTTTCAAGTATCCTTTGTTAGTAATTATCTATGAATAAAAGAAAAAAAGCGAAAAGAGAAGAAAACTTAAATCACAGGAGAAAGAAAGTAATGTTTTGTTCTTTGCCAGAGTAAAAGGAAAAAATATATCTTATCCGCGTTGTTCTTCATTCTCATTAATAATGTGTTAGACGGATTGTCGGTTAGAAGATTTCTTGTTCCGATTAGTTTCCCGAACTCTATTTTGCCCCCCTCACATGCACACAAGAGCGGTTCTTCGTTGGCACGAGATCGAATCGATTATACAATTATTTTCATCCTGTGAGTAAGATAACAAAGACGCATTTTGAGTCTATTTCTGGGTTAATTCTTTAGGAGTCATGATGTGTTCTAGTTCATCTTTCGTCTTTTGTTGTTCTTTTGTCATCGATAATTATTGAAACGTCCAGAAGTATTTCACTGTGAATCTGACAGCGAAATCTCGACGTGATTTTGAGAGTGAGGGATGTCACTCTCATTGTTCAATGAGAATCTTTATGTATGTCAAACTGATTATTTGACATACAATCATTGATTTTCTAAAAAAAGATTTCTTGTGCATCAGTCGGCAAGTGTAGAAAGTATTCTTAACGTGTGAGAAAAGGTATAAAAAATGGATAAATATCTTAGCTTGTATTTCTTTCTATTTTTATCAAATAATTAGCATATCTATTTGGTTGAAATACCACTGATGGTATTACAAACGTTACTCAATGTCATCGCGGAAGTTTCGAGCTCGATCACACCCATATCGAATGAACAATGACGTTATATAAATATCAGTTCATCTCGAATGAAATCTATCCAGGCAGTCAGTGTTTATTGTCAGTAGCTTGTTTTTCTCTTCAAGTCAGGTATGTGTAGGATCCTCGAGATAAACAAAACGAACATAATCAGATCGTTTTTCCCACTGTGTAGACGGAAAGAAGAACAGCTTCTTTTTCTCCTTTTCTCTCGCCTTCGTCATTCGACCACACATATTTTCTTAAAGAATAATAATGGAAGAGTACCCGACAGCTCTTTTTCGTGTTCTTTTTTTTTTACTTCAGATGTGCGTTTCTCATATTAACAAAGCTGAAATCAAATGACATCTGTGGAGTTTATTGACCTTTTTCGAAGAATAATCGCAACAGTTTGTTGCATATTTGGCCTACCCGGAAATATTTTGACAATAATTGTCTGTCTCAAAGCATTATGCCATCGAACAATAAACTTTGAACGCAAAGTTTTCGATCTTTATCTGGCGGAAATTTCTATCCTCGGTAAGTACGAATCAATTAATAATCACTCGATGGATTATCTGTGCGATGAACGGATTTCATTGTTAAAAACTTGAGTAATCTACTTGTGTATGACAAGATTATCTATCGATCACCTTTGAATACGATTAAAGTCTCAATACTAGCAGAATGATCGTTTATGAAAGAAATTCTTTCGATATGATTATATCCGTAAACTAATCCCATCAGATAAGCTCATTTTTATCAGAAGTTCTCATCTTTTCTCCGAAAAAGACAATGTCGCTCGTTTACAAGCCTGTCGATAGTATCATCCGTCATCGATAGATTATTTTCACACAGCTGTTACAGAAATATTAGTCGAAATATTCTCTTATCGAAGTCATTTTTTTCAAAATCATCGATATTTAGTTTTAATACATGTCTAAAAAACCTATTTGACACCATTGTGTCTTTTGTTTTTGTTTATATCAGACACTTGTTTATTACTCTATTGGGTTATCGAAACGCTGTTTCATTATCTTTACTCAATTAATAAAAGCCAATATTTTTCTCTCATGCATATTTCGCCATTTTCATGTTTCTTTTTCTACATGATCAATCGTTTATTTGCTGCACTTTGTTCCTGGCTAATCACATGTTTCACATTTATTCGTTTTATTAATATTTTCCAACAATTGAACACTATTCGGTCGAATATCATTCTAGTCACTTTATTAACAATCATATTCTCTATTGCTAATAGCTACTTAATAGTTACATTAGATTATGATCGAGGTGGACAAGCACACTATCATGAGAATTCTTCCGCCGACGTCTACACACTCTTACAGCAGAATAATTCAGCTCGCTGTTACATACGTGATCAGTATGGTAATAATCCACTAATATTATTACTAAATACTCTTGTAGCTGGATTTCTCAATCTTGCTCTCCCATCGATGTTGACTCTAATAGTCAATATAGCAATTGTATGCTATATCAAACGCATTTATGAAACGCAGACGAACTTTTATCCCAGTCCACGACGTTCAGACATTTCCGGACTTCATTATCGTTCAACACGTTCGACATTGCTTGTCATATCAATAACATATACATTATGCTATTTTCCATATTGTATTATTCATCTTTTATTAATACAATTCGGCGATACATACAACACATTAATTAATTGGTCGGAGATCACGTTTGTTCTTCGCTACATAAGTCATTCAGTGAATTTCTATGCTTATATATTTACCAGTCAGCGCTTTCGTCGTGATATTCTCGTACTATTCCGCTGTTTTTATCGGCCATATTCCTATGTGAAAGAACGAAACGAACAACGAAAAAAAAATAAACGTAGACAATTAATGCTTCAGCATTATCATCCGGTACCGATGTTATCGTCGCGCTGTCCACCGGTAAATCGAATAGTTACTCATCTACCAGGCAGTCCAGTCATACAAACAACTGAACATGGAAAGTCGAAACCGATTTTACGTTTAGCAGTACCGTTGACTCAATCGGATCAATTGACGAGAAAAGAATATGCGTAAAGTTTTGTTTTCGATGAGAAAAATGTATAAACAAACGAATGTTCATCTTTCTACAAGTTTCTGTGTCATAGAAGCAAAAGTTATCTTCTAGCGCATCATCGATTTTCCTATTTGTATTGCAATCTATTTTCTTTCTGTTACAAATATTTTATTCACATCGCTTTCATTACAATTCGGAGCGATAAACAATAAACACCGACTATTCCTCGTCAAAAGAATAATGTTCTGTTTAACAACAACTTCCTCTCGGATACTGATTTAATAGAATCAAAGACGTGCGTTTCTAAGTCGTCAGCGCTAAAATATACTTACTTAAGAACTAAACTGAGAAGAACGATCGATAGTACTCTGTCGGATTAGGAGAAGCTCTGAAAGTCCTATAT
This sequence comes from Adineta ricciae, assembly GCA_905250025.1. Taxonomy (NCBI): domain Eukaryota; kingdom Metazoa; phylum Rotifera; class Eurotatoria; order Adinetida; family Adinetidae; genus Adineta; species Adineta ricciae. The sequence continues at coordinate 17,208 of CAJNOJ010000400.1, forward strand.
TATGCAAATTTCTTGATAATAAGATGCAGCACATCAAATTTGTTACTTCAAAATGCCAAAGAGCATCAACATGACAGGGTACAAGGCCTAAAGAAATCACAATGTTCATTCTCTTTTCTTGACATTTGCATGTGGCAAACGAGGCGTTCACACATTTGTCCCATAAATCTTAGAATAGATTGACGTGCTCAACTTGGCAAAGTAGATGAATATGCACACAACATCAATTCTCACAAACTAAACGCATTTAAAATCTTTTTGTTCTTCATATAGACATACAATTTAAGTTTCTATCTTAATAGATGTATCGCACAAAAAACACATACTGATGAGTGTTGTTTCATCAACCTGTGACGTGTGATTTCCTTTTTTTAGAACAACTAATTAAGATCATTTATGCTTATGCAACAAGAAATAGATTTGATAGGGCTCCTATCTCCTTCTCCTTATTTCCTTTCCAGGCAACTCAGACAGACACCGTCATTGGAATTATCAAAAGATTTTATGTGCAAATATTAAGTTTGCCGCGAGATTTTTTGAGATTTAACCTCGTCATGATGCTTGCCAATTATGTTCAAGAAGGAGGATCACACTATATCATTAATAGTATACCCTGCAGACTAACTTGAAATACTTATTTACAGGAAATGGTGCTCAATTTTTAATTAAAATGACACTTCAAGAGTATTGCTGCGCATCAGAACAAGACTGATCCAAATCTGCGAAGGAAATGTTGACTTAAAATAAATTCTGTTAGTCACCGATGTCTTTGCTCGTTATAATTAAATAGAAGTCATTCGAGATACAATAAAATGGCACTATAGTTTTACGGGAAGAGAACAAGGTATTCAAACTGAAAGTCGGCAGAAGGTCACTTTATTACACGGTGAAAAGTCTCTTGTTTGTGACCTCAATTATTCTCGAGTTACACGGATACATTGGATTTGGCTAAAACCAGGAGATTCATGTTTCATATTCTTACATAATTAAAATGACTATTTCTACCACTTTGGCGGATGAGGAATGGCGTATATAAAGAAACGTGTCGCCATTAGTGTTCATTGAATATGAGCACAATGGAATTGTTGATTATAAATCTTTTTAAATGTTAAAAAGTATTCTTTATTATGAAAATGTCTCCTTCTCAAATAAAAGACTCATAGTTAGTGTAGTTAAAAATGTTTGTTCAACCCTAGTACTTCCAAACTGGGTCATTTTGGACTCAGACAGTAGGAAATGTAACTATGTCAAGGATTATTTTTTGGGTTAACATATTTCACAGAAAATTTTTAAATGAAATTGACGGTATTGCTATAAGTTCGGGTCACTGTAGGATATTTATGCGTCACGCAAAGAATGAATGCAAAGCGGTTATGCCAGATAGAGGTCTCTAGGGTGGATAAATAGGAAGTTTCAAATTGTAAGGAGGATTTTTAGATGAGACGAACAACTATATTCGAATATAATTGAATAGCTTATTCATGTGCATAGAAAGTGGAAAACGAAGGGTGGAAGTACAAGGGTTAAGGGAGTTGAGTTCAAGAACGTTCTCGTGTGTTGTCTTTTCTTTATTGATATTCAAATATCAGGCACAAAAAGGCTACATACATAGACGGAAAAATGAAGGAACACATGTATACATATATAAAACCTGCTTAGAATAATATAGATGGTCATTGCTAACCATTGCTTGATTACATATAAACAAGAACAAAAATATCTCCTATACTATAGAAAAGAGAAGTAACTACAGAGATTTGACAAAGATCAAATTTGTGCTGGTTTACTAAAATCAAAGCGAAACAAAAGCTATTTGGTTGTATGAAAATAATGTCGAGTAACTTACATAGGTCTTCTTAGCCTTACTAGCAGCTTTATCAGCACCAGATTTGATACTATCTGCACCACTTTTCACTGCATCACGAGCTTTGTTGATTGCTGCATCAGCAGATCGTTTCGAATCAGACGATAAATCTTCTTTCTACATCACGAAAATCAAATCATATAAATCAAATCGTATCTCGTATTATGCTCACTTTATCTTTAGCCCAATCGGCTGCTTTGTTAGCTGCGTCTACAATCATTTATTATCATTCGTATGGTGCTAAAGTTAAAAGTTTTACTTACTCTTGGCAGAACTAGCGACATCATCAGCGACTACGAATAATACAAAACATAAATAAACAAAAGTAATACCTTCGACGTCTTTACCTTCGCGAGCTTTGCTGGCAGCTTGTTGTGCATAGTTTTGAGCTGTTTCACCGGCTGACTTAGCCTGCAAGATTAGAAAGAAAAGAAGAGATTTAACAGTTTCTTTTGGTTTGAACATACGGTAGATTTAGCTTGTTGCGCAAATTCGTTGGCTTTGTCTTTGATTTTATCGGTGGTAGTTTCGGCACTGCTAAAGCTGTTTGAGCGCGATGAACTACTAGTGTTTCCATATCCTGAACGATTTTTAGCTTCGTTAGCGGCATTGCGGAAATTGTCAGCAGCACGATCGCCTAATCAAATGAAAAACGAGAATATTCTTTCAAATCAAACCCAAACACCTGACTAACCGTGTCGTTTTGCTTCCTCAGCTTTTTTATCTATAATAACAGTACAATTAAGTACATGATGTTTTTCAATCAAAATCAAGTACACTTACTAGTGTTAGCATCACCTGATACGGCACCAACAACAGTTGACGTGGCACTGCTAACAGCTTCTTTAACTTTCTCAGCTGCTTGGCCAAGTTGATCGACTCCTTGTTTTACATAATCCATTGGACCTTTGCTTTGTCCAGTGGCAAGGGTTCGTACGAAACTTGTTTGTACGACTAGAGAAAATTGTCAAAGAAAAAGTTTATTGAACAAACAGACTGTGCTGATGAAAGTTACCTCGTGAACCAAAAAGAAAAGTACGTGTAAGACTGCTTGCCATGTTTGGTACTGTTCTTTTGTTTATTAAAGGAAAAATTACACAAAAAGTTTAGAATCTAGAATAGAAAGAAGTCGCAATCACTCAGTATTTCTTCGAAGTAAGTAAAATGGCAAAAGAAGCAAATGATTTACTCTATATATACAATATATGCACTCGGTACTCGATGGCTGTGATTCCACGTGTTGTTCCCACGTGATGAACTCTTTTATCTCTGAATATAGAAAACGAAAGTTCAAAGTGAGTTTTCGTTCGGAAAAAAAAGTATCGATGAGTGAATGAGTAAATCGTCTCAACAGTAACGCACAAATGAAAACAGAAAGTGAATTAGAAAATTATATGAAAGCAACTGCTCGAAGGATTTAGTATATAAACAAATGAAGCACAGAGTACAACACACACGCGGCCATACCCGAGGTACTCGGTGGACTAAGCGGCATCTATTTTCTAATCTTAGTGGTTGATTGCTTAAATATCACTATCTACAAGGTTACCAAGTGAATGTAGTATGTATACTTATTTACGCAACTATTTATTCAACTATCGATTTTTTTCTTTACGACTCTGGGTAGAGAGAGAGGATATTCTAAATACTCCAATTGGCTGCATTTGTGCTTGTTTTCAGTTTATTCATATTGATCAAATAATATCAGTTTCGTTTTTGTTAACTGCTGACTTTTCGCAACTAAATCAAATATATTCGTCCATGTAAAATGTTCAATCAATAACTCAGGATTTCAGAGATACGAAACAGTGACATCTGTGAGAGATCTTTAATGTAAATTTCCACTGATACCCGTGATTGAAACGGATGACTATACTTTTAAGAAAAACAAAGCTATGTACATAGATTATATTTGGTTTCTTGACAGCACCACTGCTGTAACCTTCGGATATACATAACGCAAACAGGCGATGTTTTATGGAAAGTCATCAGTTATACTGGAAAATTTAATTTCTGAGAAAATCATGAACATGTTGAGTGCTTTTCTTTGTACTGACGTATGTAACACATACCATCCACTTCTAAGTATAGCAAAACGATTTTAATGTACCGTTGGATAACAAATGCAAACAACGTTCATCAATGTCGCTCTAATATTTTGATTTCCACAGATCTGAGTAGTACAGAGTTTATTCGATATCTTACCTTGTGTTCAACGTTGATCGGCAAAATCTGAATGAATCTCCTGCTAACTATTCATATTATTTTTAAATTCGCTCTGTTCAGATATCAATCATGTTCATAGAGGTAACAATTTCGAACTAAAATAAAACGAGATGTCGCTTACTACTTATATTCGTGGAATTCGAATTCTTGCACACTATTGGTTTCGAGCCATTTTTCGCACTCTCTCTCTCTCTCTAAGAGAAAATCAATCGACATAGCCAAACTATTTTTCCCCGTTATTTTGACTTTATGATATGCTGAAAATCTTTACATCAGTTTCCATTGTAGACTAAGTTCATTTTACTATAATTAAAATCAAACAATGTCCTCGTCGAATTCACGTGGTCGAGGACGTGGAAGTAAGCGAACAATCGCATCAATACCTCGAAAATGAACTTTTTTTACTTGTAGAAAGGACCAGTCGACCTGATACAGGTCCGCCCGAACCGTACCGATCCCAGTCAATGGCAGTTATATCTGAGAAATATCATCCTGAAAATAAAGAGAATGGTACAATGAAACATTTACCTTCATCATCTGGACGAAAGCCGTCATCTGATCAACAACGTAAATCAACATCGCGTTCGTCAGCTGGTCGCCCCAGATCAACACGTCCATTTAGAGAATCTATTCGTTCAGCTGTACCTGATACATCTGTTATTACCGTGGCCAAACGACCGGACAATGGTGGGACAGGTAATCGGAGTTTTCCTTTCTACTGCATAAACAATCCATGTCTTTCACAGCCGGACATAAATTACAAATGTATACGAATCATTTCAAATGCAATATACCTCGAACATTGAAGTGCCATCAATATGATATTGAATTAGAAGCTGCCAATCGAGATGGAACATGGCGTCCTGCGAAGAAAGACGATCGATTCTTTGTTTTAAAGAAAATCATTGACCGAGAAAATTTTCCATTCGTTTGGTATGATGAAGGAAAAAGTCTTTATTCAATTGAATTACTTGTCGGATTTAAAAATCAGTATGAAATCGTTATTAAAGATAAGAAAAGTGATCGAGAACAAAAGTATCGTTTATTATTAATCAATCTTGTTAAATCTTACGATATTCAAGTAAAGAATTTCGTTCAGGCGGTAATAATCAAGACGTGATTTCGTTTGCAGGTTCTTTGGGATTTTGTCGAAAATAAAATAGCTATTCGACCTAGAGATCCAATTAGAATACTTGAAACATTACTTAAGCAGACTACTCGTGCAACAATGGTGTGCGTGAAAAATCAGTTTTACGATCGACATCAAAACCTCGATAATTTAGGTAGAATTTTCCGTTCGTTTTTCGATGATCTGTACACTTCAGTCTTAGGTGATGGTCGTGGTTTGGCCAACGGTTCATATCAAGCAATGTTTCTCACTCAAATTGGCGCAACACTGAATATCAATTCAACATTTACATGCTTCTATCAACCATTGAATCTCGTTGATTTTCTTTGTGAATATCTTCAACACGATATTGTTCGCGATGGTAAGTCCGAACTACTTTCTCTTCTTCAATAGAACTCTACCATCTCGTTGTTTACAAGGTATTGATGAACGCGAACAACAGTTATTAATAAGAAAAGTTCTAAAACCAATTTGGCTTGAAACACATCATACTGAAAGTGTACGAAAATACCGTATACGTGGTTTTGGTGCATCCGCACGTCAACATACATTTCCACGAATGACCGATGGCACTAATAATGACACACCCGAACGGCAATCAGTTTATGATTATTTTCTGGAAAAATATAATATTAAGTTGAAGTATCCGAATCTGCCCACTGTTGGTAAGGATAAAAATTGTTTTTATGTTTACTGATTCTTTGCTTAGAACTGTTCACACCGCCGAATAAGACTCAGTTTCATTATTTACCAATGGAGTGTTGCACGATACAAGCCTGGCAACGATCGATTAAACCATTAACGACTGATCAACGTGCACGGGTAAAAATATAGAGACTGAATGGTATGTATCCGACTATCGATGGATAAATTTAGGTGACGAAGAAAACTGTTGTCCGACCAAATCAACGATATCAAACCATCAAAGAAATTGTCGAACACCGTCGATTTAACGAAGATAAATATTTGAAAGAAATTGGAATGAAGGTCGAAGATGACGAGATGTTAATTGTCGAAGGAAGATTGATTGATCCACCAGATGTGAAATATATCAGTGGACGTGATGGACAAAGTGAAGTTGTCGAACGAATCAATATCGGAAAGTTTGTATCGAATATTTCGAGATAATTTTTCATTTATTATCTTTTATTTCAAGATGGAATATTCGTAATCGATTTCAAAAGCCACGAAGTATAAACACATGGGCGTGTGTTATGATTTCAGCTCAACGACCAACGCAATATCAATTGTCCATTGCTCAGCAGTTTGTGGAACATTTTCCATATGTACATCGTTTTTTGTTCGAAGTCGAATAATTCAAGAATGTCATTGTAGGTTATTGAACGTTTTGGTATTCACTTTCAACCGAATCCGATCATGAAAAGTGATCCAGCTGTTCCGCAGAAAATTCATGATCGACTACAAGAATTGAAAGATGCGAACTGCGAAGTCGTTCTATTCATTCTCAATGGCGTTGGAGAAGATATTTATAAAACAGTTAAATACTTTGGAAATCATAAACTTGGGATCGTTACTCAGTAAGTCTCCTCTTTCTCCAACTTATCAAAAGCATACCCATTTTCTTTTGCTTAAACTAGATGCACAGATTTTGTTGCTATTGCCAAGAATATCAATAAACTTGATATGGTAAAATCCTTTTCTTTAAACGTCCGAACTCGATGGTATATAAATCTGTTTAGTATTTACAAAATCTTGTTCAAAAATTTAACGCTAAACTCGGTGGTGTCAATGGCCTGGTGTCATTAGCACGAGCATTGACATCATCGTCGACCAGAGATGATGTTTTCATGTTTTTTGGTGCTGATGTAACTCATACGACATGCTCAAGGGATAAACCATCGATCGCTGCTGTGATTGGTTCAACTGATTCAACAAGTAGGTCTATATTAAAGAATAGGAAAGAATTACTGGAAGATTTGCAGGTACACAGTATGCGTCACGTGTAAGTGAACAGTATCCAGCACGTGGAAAGATTTCGTTGGAAATCATCAAAGATTTATATCAAATGTCAACAGATTTATTGAAATTATTTGCACAAAAAAATGGTTGTTTTCCGAATAAGATTGTTTTCTATCGCGATGGTATGCTATTGAGTTTGAAATAGTGATTATCACTTTCCTTATGTTAATTCAGGCGTGGATGATGGACACTTCCAGAAAGTGCTTGATAACGAAGTTCGAGCATTGCAAAATGCTTGTAAAGCTCTCTACATGAATAATCCATTACCGAAAATTACATTTATAATCGTGAAAAAACGCCATAATACGCGTTTTTTCATTCGAGAACCTAGCCCAAATCCAAACATAAAAACAATGAATAATGTACAACCTGGTAAATCAATTCACCCATCGTGATATCCTCCCTTTGTTTATCATTGCTTTTCTAGGTACTGTTGTTGATACAGGCATTGTTCATCCTCAAGATTTTGACTTCTATTTAAATAGTCATGCTGCTATTCAAGGTATGCAAAATGCAACGATTAGAATCAAATACGACATTTGTTATTCGTTTAGGAACTTCACGACCGATCTTGTATCATGTTTTGTACGATGAAATCGGTTTTTCGTCGGATGAAATTCAATCATTAACATATTATCTCTGCCACTCGGATGTACGTTGTACAAAAGCTGTGTCAGTGCCCGCCCCGGTTCATTATGCACATTTAGCTGCATATCAATCCCGTGATGCTGATAATTACGAGAATGATCGACGAAGCAGCATAGCTGGCGATTTCGATGATGACGATCTGATTGATAGTCTTGGTGCCATAACATTACAAGAAGTTGAAACACGACTCATTCAATTAGATCCATCGATTCAAGATACAATGTGGTATGTTTGAAGAAGAAGAAGATGATGATGATGATGAAAACACAAAATGTTTTTGATTTTGCTTTAACTATTTCATGAATCAAAATAACTTTCTCTGCTCATTAGATATTTTGAAAGAAGATTTTTTTTTATATACTTTTACAAACATATCAGTTTTCATTGGAAAAAGGCAATAAAGATAGACAAGATGATGAAAAACGATTCAATTTTGCGGGTATTGCTATAGACACACTTTCATGTTTTTTCTTCGCTTGTCTGTTCGTGTGAACAATGAAGTCCATACGCATTGTTGGCTTCACTCCATTAGGTGTTATTCTAGTCGAACGATTTACCTATTTACAAAGTAATCTATCAAAAATTCATCTATGTCTAATCGTACAAATCTCATTTTTATCAAATGATATCCATTGGCAAGAGATTGGTCTGTTCTGTTTGACTAATCTTTCGAAACAATGTCGGCTATTGCAATCTGATCGTTCGAAACACGTCAGGATTAACGTAGACATTGTCAAAATGGATCGACAAGTTCTTTATTGATATACACAGTTAGTAATCACACATATGAAGAAATCTTATTTAACTTTATTAAAACATCGTCAAGTCGAGTTTGAAGTATTCAGTGATCAGGAAGAATCGATTGAAACAGATAGAGAGCGATGTTCAGTGAACAAACACATATCTTGTGATGAGAAGATGATATCAATCTATTTATGTAATCAGTCGAGTAAATCGGATGATCGATTGCTAAATATCAAAGATCATTCGTATACCTATGTGATCTATAAACAATCATCTCATTCGGACTTCGGGCAGAGCATTCGACTGAATGCCTTTCATGCGGTTTTTTCAGGATCTTTTTGTATTTAAACTCGCTTATCTACTCTCTTCTCTTGGACATAATAAAGTTTACCTGCATAGAATGGATCTGAATGAAGCATCGATGTGGTCACTGACGAACACGAATGCCAATCTTATAACCCTATTTGAAGTGTTTTCGAAATTTGCATACAAGAGATTGATACAAGCTATTTGTTTGGAAGAAAACCTCCGATCTCCAATGCGTATTATCAAACATTTCCATGAATTTAAACTGGATATCAATAGAAGATTAATTGAAATACGAGAAATATTCCAATCCAATGAATCGAACGTTGGAAGACACGAAAAACCATAAACAAACATATTAAAACATATTCCGACCATGTGATCAAGAACCAAATACTAAAGTTCAGATGGGTAGAGTATCAATCCTTGTTGATTTGTCTGATATAAATTTCTCACGTTCTCATCAAAGATCTGACTAAAGATATAAATGAAGAATTACTCAATGATTTTCCATCATCTCCGGCTTTCTTTGTTCACACGGGCACCAACAGAGCATTCGATTTCGACTCATCTACAGAATCATCATTGCTAATGATCCACAAACTCCCGATCTGACCGATATATTTCTCTCAGGCGTCCGTGAACTTTGTGTCATACGAGATGCAATATTGAGTACATCATCGATTTGCACTGAATCCTAATCTATATTGGTACTATTCGTAGTTCAAGATGATCAGTATGGATCTGATGAAGTTCTTCAATCACAGCAGCACGATCCATATAAAATCATTCAATGACCAATGAATCCCGTTCATCAAGTAATCAATAAAATCTTAATGACATCTTCTTTCCGACCTACTCGCCTCTCTTCAGTTAATATTATGTGAATCACAATCATTTCAAAATAATGCACTTGGTTTGCAATCATTAGTATTCCTATTCAATCCTCGTGACGAAATTTCTCGTAATGAACTTATGTTCTTATTTCATAATGACGATGATTGGCATAATCTGTTAGTATTACCTAATCGTCTAACAACGATTAAAAACAACAATTAACGTGCATTTTCACCAACGAAAAGAAAGCAATTGACAGTCTGGCACGCAATCTATGGGCAAACAACATGATTGGTTTCTGTTGTCGCATCAGCTGTTTTGTTTATTTCTTTTCATCATCGTCTTCGTTTTTCTCCAGTTCAACGATGATTAAATGAGATTCTTCTCAGTTAATTCGAATCATGGAACACTTGTTTTTAAATTTTCTTATCATTTTCGAAGAAAGACGCCGTCGATTGGGTTGTCTTTTTCCAACGGTTAAAGTTAGGTAGCAGACGGAAGCCTATGAGAGTCTTTTTCATACGTCGGAAGACAATGCTCTTTATCAGCAGTCATATAAAATGATTGAAGGGCGAATTTTACCGTACTTGAACAAAGATATCGATTTTCAAGGTGATTCACTTTCGACATTTTTGCTGTTTAGATAAGAAATTGTCTGTGAATATTTTGTCGGATGTCTAAGAGTAACAGAAGCAGAAATTTTTGCTTTGATATGTATATTTGACTTTTTCGAAATCATTCATTGGAATTCATTTCTAATCTTAAGATTGTTTTCTTCTTCTAGAAATTCATTCTTTCATTTTACCAACTTCAACTTCGGGTTGATCAATCAGCGATAGTCAAGTAAGTAATAGTAAACATATCAGTATCAATTGATTCACGCGTATGTGCTTTTTACATTGAAAAACGACTGCAGTCGGCGCCGCCGCCTAGATTATAAACGATTAATTGATTTGTTTTGTTCGTGTTATTTTTCCGGATCAACTCATCTTTCTACTCTTATCATCTATCTAATGTCATTCGGCATATAAAATACTTACTTCTCACCAATTATTTACTGTTCATGCGAACGATAAATGAACAGGTTGTGTGTGCGGGGAGATAGAAAGAAAGAAAGAAAGATTTCTTTAGTAGATCAAATGATCTCTCATCATGATATTGGAGAATTAGTAATCACCAACAAGAATATCTTGTTATCTCTCATTGGATATCTAATGATGCCTTATGTTAGAAAGATGAAAATTCATCAACTAACTATGCTCTTGACAAAGCTCTGATTGACAATGCAATTTTCTCCGGCGACAGCAAACGAACATAAATGTAGATAGACAGACATAGCATATGTAGATATGTGACGAACTTGACAGTTGAGAGTAAATCACGGTCAGACTGACAGCAACAGATTCTTTATCTCAACAGGGAAGCTCTCACACTTGTTGGCTCATTCAAATTTTACCATCTGCATGTCCTTATGTACATCGTTCAAGATACAGATTTATTCATTCATATCACGCCGTGATGATGATTGAATTGCAGCTCATTTGAGCTTCTCTTTCTTCAGAAAATTCATCTACTCACGGCAGGAAGATTCTTACTCAGGTGTAGAGATTGTCACTATCAACGATCAGCTTCGATATACATGTATATACATACATAGAAAAAGATACGCCTAAAAGTGTTTCATATCCTCCTATTCTCTTCTATATACATTTTTCTTCTTTATTGCTCTCTTTCTCTTTTTCTCTCTCTCTCCATCTTCTCCCTTTCTCCCTCTTTCGCGGTTTGTTCGTTAATACATAGCAAAAGAGAAAAGACAAACGAAGTATATACGTGCAACGCAATGAAGGTGTAAAGTCGAAATTAGTTGTTCATACATTCACCTAAGTTAATAATGTCATCGTCGGTATCATCGTCACCTCTCTCATATTCTCCAACTTCAAGTCCTGAATTAATTAAAACCAGAACTCATCACAAATCCTGCCATATCGAAATTGGCCTACTGATTCTTTTTCTTTGTTTAACAATTCCAAGTTTACTGTTTCTTACACTTATTTATCGACGAACGACAACATATTCCCCTCCGACAACATCCATATCACCGTCGACGCTACCGGATTCGCCTTTTTTCAAATTTGCATTCAATAGAAACTTCCATCGTAAATCATTAATCAATTATCCTCAAGCACGTTGTATGGATGATAGTATCGCTTCGTATTATATTCGTTTATCAACAGTATCGAATAGTTCGCGTTGGTTCATCTACTTCGATGGTGGATGGTTTTGTTATTCGAACGAATCGTGCTATTTTCGTCGATTATTCTCGCCGAATTTGATGACTTCGAATGGTTTTGATGAGAAAAAATCTTCTATAGGAATCTTTTCTTCATTGAAACAGTATAATCTTATTTATGTACCATATTGTTCGTCTGATCTTTGGTCAGGCTCGTCAAATGAAAGTCATTCACATGGATCGGATATTTTTCATGCAATATTCGATGATTTGAAATCAGATAAACGTTTTCAAAAAGCTCAACAAATTATCTTCACAGGATTTTCTGCCGGTGGTCTAGGTCTTTTATTAAATCTACCTAATTTATTACAAAACTTTCCTTCGACTATCGATCTTCGTGTTATCATCGATTCTAGTTGGTTTATTGATTATCCTGGTAGTATTAACGGTATATCAAAAATCAACGAAGGAATGGCCTATTGGAATACGCAAATTCCCTCTTCCTGTCATTTGAAACCTCAATATCGATGTTTCCTAGGAAGTGAAGCAATTCGCTTCTTTCCACCACATGTTCGAATCTTAATTATTCAATCTCTACTCGATCCAACCCAACTACATTTGGATGATGTGAATCTTCGTACGAATGACTTTTCACTTCAACTTAGAGAAAGTCTTCATCAAGCCAACGAACGCGTCTCAATCTTTGCACCAGCATGTTCGACGCACGGATTTTTATTTCGTTCATTGTGGTCACAATTTGATATTAAACAACGAACACTCGCTTCTGTTCTTAATGTATGGTTAAGAAGGAAGAAAAGAACTCATCTACGATTAATTGATCATCAATTTGATTCAAGTTTTTGTCCACAAAGAGAAAATGATGATGAGTTGTACTAATCTCTTCATATTCATCTTTGATGGTTATTATCTGTTTAAGCATTTCTTCTTCTTCTTCTTCGTTTTTTCTTGTGCCCTCATTCATTTTTCTTTCTGTTTATGTATATATGTTCGAAAATGAATATAATGAGAAAGAACAGTATTTGAAATGAAATCATTGTTTGTTTAACACGTCCACACATTCCCACTTCACGTAGACATTTTCATAAGCGATCAGCATGTTATTTAAAAAAAGCATTCGTTTATTCTTTTGTGTTAATCTGATGCCGCTCTTAGTCACCAATTTAAAAAAAAAAGAACGCTACTTTCAAAACGATTAAGAAGCGTGTGCGCCGCCATGTAGCAGAAAGAGAAGATGATTAAGTTACCCGGAGAGCTATAGATGCATATTACAATGAAAAACAGAATCAAAACGTCGTCAATCGACTAAGTACGTTGTTATTCTTTTCATAGAAGAAGGAGTGACGACGGCGGCAACAAATGACTACGATAAGAGAATTAATTGAAACCGTTCGAAGTGAATTACATCATGAATGAAATTGTCTTCTGCTTCCCCTACCTGACAATACAATCATCATTAGTGAATCGCTGTCTGTTAGAATAGAACAAGATAGAGAGTCAGATTATGATCATTAGTATATATGAAAGTCCAAGTATACGCTCGAGAATTACGCAACAAGAACATCTTATGTTATATTCATGCATTTCTTTTTCTTGTCTATTTTTTAACTCACTCTTTTTATCCCTATTAACGATACGATGGCAATGATGAACCATACATGTACGAGAAAAAGCCAAGACACGATAAGATAGACAGTAGGGGTGCAAAATGATTATCTCACACGTTTTTTTTTGTAAACATATATCGTCATGGGATAGAACTATTGTCGATCGATATACATCCCCGCATCAATGTCATGTAAGAGATGCTTGCAATGACAAATATGATTGACAGCAAACAGAGTAGAACATAGAACTTCCAACAGAGCATCTTGTTGACGCACATTTATTGAATAAGATTGTTAAAACAGCTTTTTCTTCTTCCCTCCCTCGTTCACTGACTGTTTATCGAATGCTAACATGGCGAAAAGAAAACAAGATGAATTTGGAATTTTGTTACTTTATATTTACAAGGAAGCCACCAAAAAGCATTCGATGCCGGATATTGATCTCGTCAGTGTCAAGTGACGTTATACACGATGTGAAAATATGTACGTATGTTGACAAAAGTGTGAGCGTATCGTTTTCACACATCGAAAAACTCATCAAGATTCTTAGTTACACACATCTTCATCGTCGTTTTCTTTCGAGTACGTGTGCGATGAGCACGCATTTGTGCTTGTATGTGTACATACAAATCTCAATAGATTAGATTGAAATAGAACAACGTATTACATGGGGGAATTTTCAGATAGTGATCTTCCGGCATATGCTCTTGTAACAAAAGAGAAGCATGTCGGAAATATAACTCGTCAGAATAGATGATGATAATGATGAATGCTTTTAGAATAGACATAGGGAGAAGAATATTGCCGCTTATATATATGTATATATTGTTGTTTGATGGCCACTATTGACATTGAGAAGAAAACATCAGAGATAAAACAAAAAACTAAAATACAACTAGAGTGTATCTGATGGTAACAGCTTGTGCCCATTAACGCATTTGTACTCAAGAGGATTTTTAAGAGAGAAGTCTTGTACTGGTTAACGTGTATACATTACTTTCTTGATAAATATGTATGCACGTACAGATTGAGTGTCTCGTCTGGTCTTGTCATAAGACATGAACAATGGACGCGCATGATCTTTTACGATACATGATTGAATCGAGTGGACAGATAAGGACGCGTTATAGCAAGAGATTGTGCTTTCGATTGTGTCTGTATGTATAGACATCCTTGATAGATATTAATTTGTTCGTTTTCAATCGACAGTAAAGCAAAGAGAACGATTCATTCTCTACTCTGTAATTCGAGTTGATGAGAGAAAGATGTCGAACAATGTGATCAAATTAGAAATGTGATGACAGGTCACACTCTATTCTCATGTCCAACCCATTTAATTGTAGAGTAAAAACGAACAAATACAAAGAAGCAACAGCGATGTATACATTCAATTTAGTATCGTTTGATTCAACATTGAACAATAAAAGCAATAGTGGGATTGATCTACCGAGTAAATTGAATACCGAACGATGTTCAATCAAAGAATTAAAAGCACAAATTACCGAAATACTTTCATTAGCAGAGCAATCATTTGGTAAATGAACAGATTGAACGAATATGATTTTCAACTGTCTGTGTCATGTAGATGTCTATTGTCAAGGTGTGCAATTGGTTGGAGATGATAAAAATCTCGATGATTATGAAATTGAACAAGATGATAATCTTGTCATCGTACCGAAAACTCAATTACCAAATGAATCAGCCATGGAAACATCCGCTGGTAAAATGCGTATGCATATGTAATGAGTATCGCACTGTTGGAATGATTTGTAGGATTACCAGGCAAGAGTGAATTACATCAAAGTGCAAAAACGATTGAAATATCTGCAACACCCAATGAATTCCATCGTGTAAGTAAATCGAAAAGAAACAGTCGATTGTTGATGACTTTTTGTTCGATTTCAATTAGTTGTATTGGTTAATGAGAACACCGGATTTCTGGAGAAAAATCACTCAAGCATTGCCTGAACTCTTATTCGATTCGAGTGCCTTAGGTCTATGTGAAGATTCCGTTCTTTTCTGCTTGAATCACGATATAAAATATCTAACAGAAATTGTACAAACAAACCCATTATTATACAAAGTCATTGCTCAAGTCATCAAAGAATGGACATCTACTAGTAATACAACTAATGCAAATGATATTCAATTATCACCGGGTAAATTTTGTGAGAGAGAAAAGACTGTTTTGAATAATGCGATGCTTTTATTTATGTCTTAGCTGCTTATTTTTTGAATGGCAGTCCACATTTGATCGAGCCAGCTGCACCACGTCAACCAGCGTTCAATGTTATGCCTCGGCGTATAACTAACGAAGATTTTTATCGTGCACTTGAACAAACAAATCGATCATCGACAACGGCGCGTCCATCGAATCTGCCATCTCAACCGACACAGAGACCGGCAGTCAATCGTCGAAATATCATCAGTATAGATCAATTACGAAGTGCTTTGCAACGAACTTCGACTCCATCGACACCAGTCACCACCGCGGAAACTACGACAAATGAACCGGCTAATGTACAAGCACTTCTCGATCAAATGAGGATCATGGGCTTAACTGATGAAGCAGCTAATCGACAGGCACTCGAAGCAACTAATTGGGACCTAAAAGCTGCTCTTGATTTGTTACTTGGATAAGATTTTTAAATAAAATATAATCTAGAACCTGCAAATACTAATCAAAAGAATTCAAGTCTTTCTAAATTGTTGAGAAAAGAAGATCATGTGCATTTGACAGCTATTTTCTTCCTTATCAGTGCGGACAGGTGTGGTGAGACTTAGAAATGTCATGTTCTTTGCTGTCAGAGACATGACATCGATGAATACCTTATTATCTACATCGGATGGTCTAAAGTTATCAATGAATATTTTCCAAAAACATGACAAATGAAGGCATGCATAGGAGTGCATGATATCTCACGTAAATACTTACCTAGTTCTTCGTATATAAGTAGCGATTATGCCAAACCAACAGTACTTCATTCTCATCTGTTCAAAGCATACATAAACAATAACGAACATGCAATCTACATTTATTGCTATTGTCATCTTTGCTGCTTACGGTTTAGCCAAAGGTAACAGTTTGTACGAACTCGAACCCCAAAATCGCGATGTCGGATTAGCGACTTGCGAAAAAATCTATGGATTAATGGCTTATCCACGTGTGATCAAAAACATTACAGTTCTTCGAACATCTCCACTACGCGTTCGTGTCTATCTTCTAGCTCAAGGTCCATCGAAATCGATTCCATTCAGTGTCGAAGGTATGGTATGTCAAGTTGGTTTCGATCAAAATGCTGCTAATGCCGCTTGTCGATCACAAAACTTTCACAATGCTGTGATGGTCACTGATATTGCCTGGCATGAACCACCTGCGTCATACGGTCAACAATGTATCATGGATACCGAATCGTACAAGAGTGTCATTCCGTGTGAATATATTTTACATCAATTGAGCTGTCCTGCATCAGCCACTAATTTAGTCGATTGTCGTTTTCCTCCGTTATTTAGTCAATCTTTAAGCTGCAATGCATACACTCATGTTGGACTTATTTGTACCTAAATGTGTAATTTTTCTTTGAGAAAATAAAATCGAACTACTTCTTATATCCATGTGTTCATTCTATAGCAAGAGTTTTTGCGCGAAGTAACTTCTCATCAAGAATTTTCTCCATCTCAAACGATGCATTTGCACTTCAATCCTAGTATTCTCGATTACATCCATTTAACACCACCAAGTTGGTCTATCACCACCATTTCTATGAAATTCTGTGCTATTCTCTTCTCCTTACTCGATTTTGATAAGACGAATCACTTAGAAGAATATCATATCCACGCTTTACTCATCTATCTAACGAATATAAGTAAAAATCAGACATCAACTCTATTCTACAAGCTAGGTAATTTCATCATGTGCCGTTGAAATTTGAAATCGATTTTATGTAAAGATCTTGATCGGTCTGGTGCAATGGAATTGGAGGAATTCTTTATCTTAATCTCTCTACTGATCGCAAATAAGGTACTATGAAATACGTCAAGATCACCTGTTGAAGACTACCATTATAGGACAAGAAAGAAAAAGAATTCATGCATGCACATTCGAAAACGGTGTTTGAATTGCTCGATGATGATAGTTCAGGAAGTATTACTGTTGAAGAATTTCAACGTCTTGGTTATCTTTTCAATCTTGATAATCGAGAAATTCGTATTATCTTCAAAGATTTTGATGTTAGTGGTGACGATGCATTAGATTATTCTGAATTTTGTATGTTCACATTAGCTTGTATTAATAAACAAAAGCTAATGAAGAAGAAACGTTTCAAAACCTTGCTCCAACGTCGTTTTCGGTTTCTAGCAAAGCAACGACAACCAGTTGTTGAATATATCAACAAAGCAATCAATGAATGTGTTCCGTAAATTTTGCCAGAAAAGTCATAAGTTCAAAACTCATTTTACTTTCAGAGGTTTACTCGTTTATGATGAAACTGATAGTTTTCCCCGAGTGAATTTTCCCAATGATTTAATTCTTCCTTGTCAACAATCGAATATTTACCATGATTCTTTACCTGCACCAATTACTTCTATCGTTACGGATTCTGTATTAGTAAAAAATTCTGTTTATGATCAGGAAACCCTGTCTGATGTATTCGATTCAATCGATATTCCACACAATGATTCTCGATCGACAAAATCACAATTGTTTAGTCAAAGTAATTATTCATCATCAAGTATATTTTGAAATAGATTGATATTATCATATGATTCTATTTCGGTGTTCGTGGTTTGGATGATCTCGAACTACTAGATTTAATTCGTTTCTGTTTTTCCGTTTGGCGTGGCTGTTCTTCTGTTGTATTTTCAATTTTACGAAGTTCTTCTTGCATATAAGATTGAACTAATTTACGAACTTCTACCAAATCTGAATTTTCTTCAGTTTCTAAAAGAACAAACTATTCGAGAGTTCATTATAATCATCGATGTTACCTGGGATCTGTTCTTGAGTAGCATCGACGTTTTCTTCTACAACAGCCGATTCTTCTATTTTTTGAGTCATTCCTTCGAATGTGAAATTTAAACTGAAGTCGACCTATGTTAAATAAGCCAAAAGGTTCTTTCGTTGTTTTCAACAGGAAACTTCGACATACGTATGGAGTAAAGATATATTTATACATTTTGATATGCCGAAAATAAGTATCGATCACATAATCCGTTATTTTTTTTGTTAAATCGGGTGTAAATATGCGTAAGTTATGTGGTGGTCTCTAGAACAACAAAGGAAATAGATGAATATCATGAGAAACATTCGTACATACAAATAAAGAATGTTTTAGAATCAGTGCTTTGAAGTATTCATATGTTTGTTCCATATTCGCGTATGATGTACCTAAAATTCACAGGCAAGAGTGAAATTTCAATGGATATCATTTCGGCGAGTTAACTTACGATTTGAGAGATCGTGAACACATTTCAAGATACTAAGAAACGATGAAATTTGTTCGTGATTGAACTGATTTTTACGAGCAAATTGCAAGGCATAGTAGAATAGATCGCATAGGACAATCGTTCGTTTGGTATTTCGTTCGAAACTAAAGATTTTGATGAAAAATCTACAACCATCGGTGAATTCTTTCTGTAGACACTGATCTAAAAGCATAATCTTACTCATTTATACTTTCCGGTTCGCTTAATTCTTCTAATTTTCTTGTTTGTTCACGAGTAAAATCCGTCCTATAGATAAATGATTACAAAAAGTTTTTTTTTACAAACGATTTATTCTGTTACCAAGTAACAATGACTGCTTTCGGAGGTGGAAGGTTCTATAATCAAACAGAAACTAGCGTGCTTTCTATATCCTATTCAACTTACATGCATAATTTAAATGACGTTCTATCGTTGACGTTAAAATAAAGAAGACGAGAGTTTTCGGCAACATTTGCCATTGCCAACGAACAACACATCCGTTGCCAAGGTTACGAATCGAGGTCGCCACAAGAAATTATCCATAAGATGAGTTATAACAATTGTTTTGGAGCAGTACATATCAGGTCTTCAGACAACAAAGCGTACATGTGAAAGAAACTTTGGAAGATATTATACATATAGATGTTTTGATACTGCACAGAATGAACATCACGAAAGAGCGAATGTGTCAGAATTATTGATACCATGTTTAAAATGATACAGACTCATTCGAGTAGTCTATTTTATTGTCATGTCAATTTCCTATGTTAGATGTATGTGCCACCCGTTCTGTTATCGTTTATCCGCATTTGCTTTGTTAGCGGAAGAACCGGAATATACTTCCTTCTAATTCTCTCGTCTAGTCATATATATCTCTACAGTTGTTTGGTAATATATCATACGGACTTGTTCAAGAAAGGTATCTATGAGTACTGCGTGAAAGAAAGTAATTCTTTCTTCCTATTGTTCTTTTTCAGTAGTTTTCCATTCCTATGAACGAAGTAAAGAAATGTTTACAAGTTACTCTGGGCAACGTCGAGACGTATAAACGCCGTGAACTCATGTTAAATAAAACAGAAAAGGGCAATATCGTGTTTGAACAAGTAAGGAAAGTAGTATAGAATAAGAGCTTTCTATTTTCAATCGATTATAATGGATTCGCTTGTTCAATGTCGTTATTGTATGAACCGTTTAACTCATCCATTGGAATTAGTATGTCGGCATACCTTCTGTTCGGATTGTTTAACAAAGGAAGTTAAAAACGAGAAAATCATCTGTCCTATATGTAGTACTGAGCATGCTGCACCTGGCGCATCGTTAGCAACAGCAAAAGAAGACAAACTTGTACCATATCTGATCGGTTTGAAGAAGTAAATTTCTCTTCATCGATCTCCTTGAACTCGAAAAAGATCTTGTTGATATCTGTTCCTTTAGTGATGAGACATACTCGTCAATTACTGATACATCTCCAACAACGATTCATGCTGAATGTGCTGGATGCAAACAAATCACTGATCTACGTATATGTTTCCATTGTGAAAAACCCTTATGTACTAGTTGTCGAGGAAGTCATTATGAATCACAAAGAAAGGACGTCGATCATTCAATTCAGAGTTTGTTAACTAAAACAAACGAACTGGTTGTTGTCGCTCGTAAGTACTCGAATAATTTTTCGAAGAATGAAATCGTATTTTCGGTTGTATGTAGAAACATTGAATACCAATCGAACGAATCGTATTCAGGAATATAAATTAATGAAAGACAAAATTACGACGCATGCAAATGATTTAGCGAAGATGTTACATGATGAAGAGCAAGCTCTTCAGAAGAAAATCGACGCAAGAATTCAATATGAAACTGAGTATGTGCTGAAAGTCACATTCCTTGCGTTTCGATTCGTTTCGTTCTAGACGGATTGCTACGACAGAACGTGAACAACAATACCTGCAAAAGAACAAGACCACTTTAGATCAAGTTATGGATAAATATCGAGAGTAGGTGATCGGCTGGATCTTCATTAAACAAATATTGATTGAAAATTTTTTTCAGTGAAAAAAATCAAATGATCTTAATGAAAATGCACAAGAATTATCTAGACTTAGCACCTAATTGGAAAGACAAATTAGATACTTATGCCGGTCGGATTAATGGGAAGAAAGAAGAAGTAAAAACTACAGAGCTTATTCAGTAAATCTTTGCCTTTTTCGTTCGATAGGAATTACATTTTCAACCAACCCAACCGGGAAAAAACGATGCTCTCGTTGGTAAATTAGTCGATTTGAAACCTGCTACTCTTCATACTGCGACAGGTTCTAAACCTACTTCAACTCCAGCAGCTAGTCGTTCATGTACCATCATGTAAATATATGTTTCAAGACAAATAAAAGCGCCAAATCGCATGACATTCATATCAACCTATCGATCAGATAGAAAGTCTTCTTTTTATTAATTTTTGTTTTCAAAAGCAAAAATAGATACACACACACACACACACACACACACATACACACACATATATAGATATATGTATCTCGGAATAACAAGAAAAGAAAAAGAAACTGAACATCTATATCAAAGGCAAAAGAAGAGTTATAAGTTGATAAGTCTCTTGTTTTGTTTTCTTTCTGTACAATAACGGTCCAAGTTTTTATCTGATAGATAGAAATACACAAAAAAACAAAACATGAAGATAATATAATACTACACACCGAATGAAGGAAAAGAAAGGTATACATAGGTTAATAAAGTCAATGTTCATCCTCGATAACTAGAACATTTAAGCGCGAGCTTTTGGTTGTTGTTGCAGTGATTGTGCATACGAAGCTAGAAATAAGAACACGTCAGATCTTTTTTTTCAATAGGCTGTGATGTGTATTCATATGTACCTGTTTTTTTGTATGCTTCTAATTCCTGTTCATAGCGTTCTTTCGCTTCCTTAGCCGCTTTTTCATATCGACGTTTTAGATCTTCGGGTGCCGAACGCCATTTTTCTCCGATAACTTTAGCAACATCAGCTACGGATAATGAAGCATTTTGAGATTTGACTTTTGGTCGTTCATCTTGTGAGAAAATGAAAAACGCAGACAATGGCCGTTTGGGTGCATTTGGATCTTTTTGTTTCGATACGCGTGGCATTCTTAGATCTCAGTCAATATCCTGTTTTCAAAACTAGTTCTAGAAGAAGGAGCATAGATGAGGTTTTTCGTTTATTTTCAAAACAGCCAAACTGTACATATTCAATTGACAAGTAAGAAGAGAACGGAGAGAGAGACTATATGCTTACTTGGCTTTGGCGGGAGTAGAAGAGGGCGATAGAGGTCGAAATGAAGCTGGCTAGCGAGGCGCTAGTTTCAATGTAAAATGGAAAGACGTGTATACGTGTATGTGGTGTGCTACGAGTGAAGCAAGCGCTTTTGCTTGCCTTGCCTTTACTCTCTCATTCTCTCTCTGTGTATGAACCACTGCAGTACCACACTACTACGTCTCTTCTTTCTCTTTTCTATGGCATGTTGTCGTATATAAAGTAATATAGGGAGTCGTTCTAATGCTTTTCTTCTTCTTTCTTCCTTTACTTATTCGTTTGCCGTCGACGGACGAACGTCTGTGCGCAGCGTTTTCAAGTGGTATGTGTGTATGTGTGCGCCTGGTTTTCTCTTTCTCTTCTGTGCACACACACACGCGCACACAGCTCGATTGATAGATTAGACGTTGTGTGTTAGATGGCTGTGTATGCTTGTGTGCGCGAACAAACGACGCACAGAGGAAAAACGTTGAAGATGAGAATGATGCATGCGTATATACTGCGCCTATTGATTCTACCAGTACTGTGTTCGTTCCAAATTGCTTCTCGAACAAGCAGTAATAGTATCGTGGCGGCAGCCGTAGAATAAAGAGAAAAGGAAAGAGAAGGCAAATACGCTTGCATTGTGTTAAAATGATGGGGGTGATGGATTTCTCATGGCGCTGACGGGCAGCAGTATTTTGTACTATCAGAAGAACGATGGGGAAAAAGAATCGAAGCGTGCCTTATCTGGGATGACAGAACTGAAGACTATGGAAGATAGACTGACATAAGTTACTTGTAAAGATGCATTATATTTCAGGTCCAACGATGTCCTAAATGTTTTTCAACAAAGCGAAACTGCTATTTGTCCTTATTTGCCATTATTAGCACGAATCTATAGACTTTAACTTAAAAATTTCGAATAATTTTTCTGTCATGTTTCATTATTTGTCATATATAAATACATGAGAGATTGCTCTGGAATCAAAAACAAATGTGAATGATAAAAGAAAACTATCGTCATATTTTCGTGCACATACTGGTGAGAATTTGAAATAATCGTAGACAAACAATATGTCGCTATGTCGTAATAACAATGAAACGAATTGAACTCGATGTATATCGACATGAATACATTCCAAATCGCTAGAAAACGTGTGTTTTCGCAAAAGTAAAGTAAGATTGCATTCACTCTCTTGGCACCCTTCACGAAAAATAGAAGAGGCGATAGCAAAAAGCAATGAATACATATCTGAATGCATATTTTCGTTACGAATGAATTGTACCGAAAGCACGAAAATGTTTTTCAAATCAATGATAAGACTATTATTAAAAGCAAGAATAGAAAAGAATGTTTTTGTTAATAATAGAATCACCAAATCAATTATCCATTTTGCACTGCTACTTGTATTTATCAATCGATAGTTTGCGTTTTTCGAAAAATTTCAATTTCTACGGTGTGTTCTCCTCTTCCATAACAGTAACTGGCGTCCTCTGACTATTGCCAAAAAAAGAGTTATTTGATAGGTATTTAATCATCCAATCAGCGAACAACCTATGTATTACAGAAAGAGCGGACAATGAAGTGAAATTGACTGGTTTTCTTACTTAATTTGTTTAGCAAAACAATTTTTGCTCAAGTGCACTGTCTGTTGAATACATTACTGATAGTTTTCTTTCATCTAGAGCCTTCAAAATGTCGATGAATAACTTTGATGCAGAGATGTCTCGGTAAGTACTTTAGCAACATTCTTCCTTTTCTCACAATTTATCTTGAATTTTAGTTTCGAGAACGAGATCTCGAACGTAAACGCGATCAATGGTCCACCACGTATGCCTTTGATGCCACCCGTTCCGCCTCCGCCCGGTATGTTTCCACCAATGATGCCGGGAATACCACCACTTCCGCCACCACCACCCAATGTCATGGCTCAATTAATGAACAATAATGTTTCTTTGCCTCCTCCTCCTCCAACGAGGCTACCACCGCGGCCTGCTTTTGTACCCCATCAACTTCGGCATCGTGTTCCTCAACAATCGGTACCATTTCCTTCAACACGAACACAACAGATGCCTCCACGGCACCCTTCACCACCGCCATCAGTAGGAAATTTGCAAAATTCCAATCCTCCTCAACAGCAATCAACACTCTCTGCCCAACCATTGTTGTATAAAACACAAACTCCAAATGATAAACCAGCCTCATCGATAGAATCAACTAATCCTATTTCTCAACGTCCGGCTGTACAAACACCAGTCATAGAAAATAAACCTGCTACAACACCTAAATTCGATCAGCCTGGTGTCACTAAACTTGAACAACATCCTCATCCAGTTAGCAAGGCATACGCATCATCATCGCAAGCAATGGATACTCGTGGTAAAAACGAATCATTGATCTTCTATGAAAATAAGGACCAATTTTGTTTTAGATCATGAAGGTGAAAATAGTTCTTCAAAGAAGAAAAGTAAGGCTAAACCGCCAAAAAAAGCTCGCAATGTTCGTATGGCTGGCGGCACTACATGGGAAGATGAAACATTGGCTGAATGGGATTCTGGTAAGAATTCTGTCGGATGACAAAACAGCATTCTCAGATATGTTTTTCTTTCTTTCAGATGATTTTCGTTTGTTTTGTGGAGATCTCGGTAATGAAGTCAATGATGACGTTTTAATACGAGCGTTTAACAAATATCCATCATTTCAAAAAGCGAAAGTTATTCGCGATAAACGTTCAGGAAAAAGTCGTGGTTACGGTTTTGTATCATTCAAAGATTCTCAAGACTATATTCGTGCCATGCGAGAAATGAACGGTAAAGTTTTTCCTTCTGTATTATTCATTTGCATGTTCGTCTTGCTTCTTTATTAGGTAAATACGTTGGTAATCGGCCAATCAAACTACGAAAAAGTACATGGCAAGAACGAAATATTGATGTTGTTAAGAAGAAGATGAAAGATAAAATCAAGATGGGTCTTAGATGAATGATTGTTCTCTTTTTCTAAATGTATACAATAAAAAAAAGAAAGAAACAATGATTAACTATTCGTCATTCTGTTTTATGAACAAATTTCCGATTCCTCATAGACCCTATTTCAGTCATAGCCAAGTTCTCAGTTTACATTTTGTTTTGACCGAAACGATTTTTCTATCATATGTCATTTATATGCGCCGAAATCAACCTTCGGCATCAAGAACATTACCTGCTGTAAACAGTTGTAAAGATAAGTAGCTATTTCTTGGCAAAAAAAATCATATAACATTACACGTTGTCATGTATGTACTATTTCAGATGGAATATACCTTCCTCGACTCGTGTCGATTCACTGAAAAATATGTAATCGATAGAACATCTCGTTTTTTTTACATCATACATATTTTATTGTATGTCGCAATGATCTCGTTTGTTTATAAATAGAACGCACTTTATGTCACTGAATTTTCCCTCTAGATTCAAGTCACGCATGATCTCTACCATTTTGTTTCATTGTGAAATAGATATTTTTCCCAAAATGCTTTATTTCGTCGATATTCACATCATACTTCCGTCGAACAGAAAAGGTTCAAATAACTAAGAAATTACATGTTGAGAAGTGCAAGTTGATCTCTTGATTGAATTCTTACTATTTTCCTCACGCACAATTACCTACATTTTCATGAAAAGAAAGAAAAAGAACTTTTTAGGTCATAATGATAATCGAAGGACAATGTATTCTCTTTATTTAAGCAATCAATAGATGTTGATAAACATCATTTCCGTTCACTAATCAAACAAAAGCCACATATGCTATCTACGAATACGTAATGCATGTGAATATTTGTGAGTTAAACATGACAAGCGCGACATAGAAATTTATCTTTTATAATTGAATTTAATTGTATGTATTCGATTTTAAAATTAGATGAGAGAAATGACACCTTGTCACATAAGAACACGTATGATGTAGGCGATAAACGATCGAATGATAGTAGTTTGTTCTTTTAGTGAAGTGTACTTGGATTCCCATTAGAAAAGTCATTGAAAAACTTATTAATACGTTCGAACCGTTGGGATAAATGTGTATTATCCCAGGTGAAATTCTATTCAGGTCAAAGTAGAGTAGAATATTTCCAGTACGGAGAATAAATTAAATCGAAGGCATATATGCATGTGAATAAAAAATCAAGGTAAAGGTACGAATAATTATCAATAAATGAGAAATGGAAAAAAAAAGAAATTAGTAGGCTGTACTGCGTATCTGATAAGAAAAGTCATCAGTGTTGACTATTCTTAGCTAACGAGTCAAATGCATGTTTGCTTTCGAAGCACTAGTTGACTTTGAATGTTTTTATCTTGTAGACGAAAAGTTTGTATTTCTTCTTTCTGTAATGTATGTAAGTTTTGTTTTTCGTTTCTTGTTTTCTACGTGAGACATACGATGCCGACAACACATGAAGAGACAAAAGAACGAACGTTTGAAAAAAAAAGAAGAGAATGAACAAACAGCTAATGAGAAATAGTGATTACAACCAACACACACACACACACACACACAAAGAGAGAAAATGATGAAGAAAAAGAAGAGTTGACATTGACAAACGAATAAAAATATAAAGAAGAAAAAAGAAAGAGTATAAGTTGATAGTAGTGTTTAAAGAAAAAGAAAACGTCTTTTTTTTTGTGTTTTGTCAAATTGGTTGCTGACCGGTTGTGTGTATGTGTGTTGTACACAGAAAAAGAATCTATAATAAACAATTACTGACGTTCTTCTGCTGGATTGGCTTCATCTGGATCAGGTGCATCACTTGTCCATAACTATCCAATAAATGTATATGAGAAAATTTATATTTAAATCTTTGTTTTTCTTACCGTGAGATTGTCTCGGAGTAATTGCATGATCAATGTACTATCTGAAAAGGAAAGTAAAGATATGAGTCATCGACTTGGCGATTATTCATTTGCGAATGACTAACCCTTGTATGAATCTTCGTTAAGTGTATCAAGTTCAGCAATGGCATCATCGAAAGCTTGTTTAGCCAAATGACAAGCGCGGTCTGGTGAGTTGAGAATTTCATAGTAGAAAACAGAGAAGTTCAAAGCAAGACCAAGACGAATTGGATGAGTTGGTTGCATTTGGTTCTTGGCAATTTCGAACGCATCATTGTAAGCACGTTGGGATTCTTCAATGACTTCTACAGAACAATCAGATATGAATTTTAGAAATGAAGATTGAGATTGTAGTCATGAACATACTTTGACGTTCGTCACCTGTAGCAACTTCAGCTAAATAACGGTAGTAATCACCCTTCATTTTCAAGTAGAATACTTTTGATTCAGCTGTTGTAGCTTTTGGAACGAGAAATTTATCAAGTAAGGTCTAAAAAAGACGAGGGGCGTTTCAAACGCGGTGAGAATTGTTGTTGAATACTTACCAAAACTTCTTGACAAATATCTTTCAATTCCTTTTCGATCTTCTCGCGATATTCTTTGGCCATTTGTTGTTTACGTTCTGAACCTTCGGTTTTTTGTTCAATACTTGAAATCACACGCCACGATGAACGACGGGCTCCAACAACATTTTTGTAGGCAACCGAAAGTAAGTTACGTTCTTCATTGGTTAATTCACTGTTTGATTCAGTGACCTTTTTCATTGCGTTGGCCATATCGTCATATCTAGATTTTCAAAATATGAAAATGGTGGTGAAAAGTTTCGAATGAGATTCATACCGTTCGGCTTGTTCGGCTAATTTGGCACGTTGTACTTCTTCTTCCTTGTTCGACATGATTGTTGATTATTTGACTTGGTGAATGTGAAATTTGAAAGTAAGCAGAGCTAATTAGATCTATAGAAGTAATGCGAATGAAAAATATAGAGTATATATACGCAAATCCAGTGTAATGAAAAAAGAAAGAGACGCAAGAGAGGGTGAGAGAGAGAGAGAGAAAACGAGGGAAGAAGAGAAAAAGACGACAAAAAATATATTGTACAATTTAGAAAGTTCGATCTTTGCCCGTTCCCAGAATGCGTCAGGAAGAGAAGGCGTAGGCATACAGCGGGGAGGTGCATGTATGTGAGCAAAAGATAGACTAAATGTATTTATTTGCTTCTCATTCTCTCTTCGTCTTCTTCTTCTTCTCTCTCTCTCTCTCTCTCTCTCTTTCGATCGCACACATCAGGCAGGAACAGCGAGCAAGTAGCGCTTAGCATACACAGGCTGAAACGTTTACTATGATTAGTCACCCGAATAAACAGAACGAACATCGGACGGAGAACAAACGCTATTATACAACGCAGCGTCATTGCTTAGCAACCGACTAAGACAGAAACGAACGAGATTATCGTTTTGAAATGAAAAGATGTCGCCAGCGGCAATCCCCAAACGATTTACGACCGTGTACTTGCATTCGCTCGATCTCGATGTGTGTATATTGAATGAACACTCATTTCTCTTCTCATTCATCATCGTCGCCGACCGGATATATGTACTTGAGTTGGAAGAAGGTTCACCATTGATAAGTGTAGAATAAGCAACGATTTGATAGAGGTAGAAATTAACATGAACCTTATCAAATTTGATTTCATCGTTTTTTCTTTTTCGCTCAATAAATTTTATGAATCTAATCAAATGAATCAATCATTGTCAAGATGAGTTTGGATTCAAATATATTCCTATTTAGTTCATCAATTTCATTCGAAAAACGTATTCTCTTTATTTAAGGCTTCTTCAACTTTCATGTAATTTACGTCTGGATAAACTCTTCCTAATGAGACACATCAAGCGTGAAATGATTTTCTCTTTTGTGTAGGAGAAAAAAAAACATACATTTTACTTGTCCTTCACATAAAAATAGGCAGAAAGATCTGCTCTTCCTGATCAGTCGTTTCAGATTAAAGAGATAGTTATCATGAATAATCATAACGAATCACACGATTCTGTAAATAGACAACTTTGATATTTTCTTCTCGGGGATTAGAAAAAGAAAGAAATCCTCCTTAATGGATCAATATGTTTCAGCGTAATGCCTTCAATGAAAGCTAAAGGATCACAGATTCTTCTTCTTCATCTTAGTTACGAAACACGCAAAGATAGGAAATGAAATTTGATAGCATGAAATACTCCTTACTTTCTTCCGAGTAAATGTTACATGAATATTTATATGAACATCTCTTCGTCTTTTCTTCTCGGAAATCTAGTAAATCATTCAATGTTTATCTCAATTTCTTCGTTGTTTAGACATGCAGAAAATCCTTTGA
Organism: Adineta ricciae; assembly: GCA_905250025.1. Lineage (NCBI taxonomy): Eukaryota > Metazoa > Rotifera > Eurotatoria > Adinetida > Adinetidae > Adineta > Adineta ricciae. The sequence continues at coordinate 46,774 of CAJNOJ010000400.1, forward strand.
AAAAGACAAAGAAACAAACTAGTAACGTCTTAATTACATAGAAATGTCCTAGTTTTCAACAGGAAACGAACTCTTTTTGAAACACAACTAAGTGCAAAACAGTCCTAAATATAGGAGGTTAAATAATATTATTAGACAGAAGAAAATTAGCAGTTAACACGTTCTATTCGTCTTCAAATATAGTAACTATGCATGTTTGGCATGTATATCGTGTTTCATTCTAATTAACTATAGATTATGTGTGGGGTTCATCGATATTTTTGAGATATTTATATAAAACTAGAGTAAGTCGCCGTAAAAATGTCTGATTTATTCTTTTCAATCGAAGAAAAATCGCTAAACCCAATAAGCACCTAGAAGAAACGGTTGAACACTGTTAGCGCTGATTGGTTTTTTGCTATGAAACAGAAAACAATTTGGTACATATAAGACAATCTGAACGGAAAGCGACAGGAACGACAAACTGATATGAAACCTAATCCTAAAAAAGTTCATTATCAACGATGAATAAAATGATCACATATTAATCCGATGATTTTGGAGGATCTGTCTCATTTTTGGCAGGATCAGATGGAGTATTTTCAGTTGCTGCAGTTATTTCTTGATTGTTTGATGGAACTTCTGAAGCAATTTCAAGAACTTTTTCATCCGATGTCGATTGTTCATTTGCATTTTCGGGTTGAACGTCAGTAATAGTTGGAACGAGATCGGACGAGGTTAATAGAACCTGCTCATCTTCTTCGATATTATCTGGCTCTTCCTAGGAACAAAAGAATACAATATTAATGAATATAATCCTCAAAGATTAATATAGAAAAAAGAAAATTTATGGGTCGTGCATGTTTCACTAAATGATCAGATAATTCTTAATTCTGATTAATTAAAAACCAATCTTCGAGCATATCTGAGTCAAGAACTAGGCTAACATTGGCTCCTATTCAAATTTATCGATTCGTATAGTTTGACACTCATTTTCTCAAAAGTCAGAAAGGAACTTTCTCGTCTTACCTTCGTGTCATCTCCTTCATTAGTGAGATATTGACTGTTAACAACATCTTTATTTTCTCTGACGAGTATCACCAATAAACATTGATCATCGGTTTTGCTTTGAACAATAATTGTCACATCTTCAGTTTCTTGAATATGCTGAATGACTTCTTCTATTGCTTTTCTTTCGTTCACATCGTCTATTCCATGCAATCGACATTGATTTGCTAATGGCGATTGACGATAAATTCCTTCATCGGGTAACACGTACAATTGCTCAGAAGTTACATTCAATAAAACATTTCCGTAATCAATACATTTAACATCGTAGCTTGCATCAGTCATTGATAAAATTTCTCCACGATAAAATTTATTTTCTTCAGTCGAAACGATGCATAAGTTACCGATTGACCATTGATCCTGACGAGTTTTTTCACACAAAGGCAATTGTTCTTCCAATTCACAAACATGAAGGTTTCCATTCGGTATGACATGAATATAAAAGTAATCCTGATCGGTCGCACATATCTTCGCGATGAATGTAGCTCCCGGCTCTATTGTGACTGCTTCAACTTGTTCGGCAGATACTGATCGGTTGTAAATGCTATCCTCGTTCTCGATTTTCACATGAATTGTACACGCATTTTCATCGACAATATAGAAATCAATCGGTTCATTTAATTGCTCTGCTAATAATGCTTGAACGACATCGTTCCAGGTGTCAGTTGTAATACCAGCTAGAGTGTATCCATGGGCTTGAGGTTCGATTTGCTTTAATTCATCTGAATATGGGTATAAATGTGCAGTTGGAACGTTTTCATCAATGTTGCCGTAGTCGAGAAAATAAACATTGTAGGAATCGAACGTTGCGGAATGAGATTCAATTCGAGCACGATAAAAGTTGCCATCGACACTGAATTTTGCGATGACATAGGAGCCGATTTCATAGGATGATTCGTGCTGATCTGCATCGGTAATTGTTTCTATTAATTCTGTGATCTTATTAATAATATCGTCGGATTCAGGTAATAATTGAATATATACGAATGGTTTATCCTCCTCGATGTGTGTCAGAATTCCTTGCCGATATTTCGATGAAGTTTCTAGAAGAAAAGGAAATATACGATCATAATCGATGACTAAATTCAATACATACCTTCTACTCCAGTCTCCGATTCATCGGTAATCGCCGGTTTTAAGACATCCGATGTGTTTTCATCTGTAGGCACAATATTTTCAATTGTTGGTATTTCAGCTTTGACTGGAATTTGCTTCTGTTCTTCGACTTCTGTTGTGCTTGGTTTCTCACTAATTTCTACTTGAGGATCGTATCCAAATTTTTCATTAATACACGTATTTTTGTTATAAAGGATGACATTATGAACTTTATCTTGCTGGTTGATAACTGCATATTCGATGCCATCAGAGTCCGACATTTCTTTGAGATATTCAAATGCATCGTTGACTTTCTCTACTGGTATGCCATATAAGTGACATTCCTTGCTTTGAGGTGGATATTTGCTCAAACTTTCACTACATCTTTTCAATGAATCTTTTGGACACGAACTAACATTGCCAAAATCGATAAAACAGACGTTAACGTCGTTTTCGGAGGCATTCGATGCGATAATAGCGCGATACGGTTCATCGTCAAAGTTCGCGAGAACAACTGCATCGGATGTTAATTCCTTTACTTCATCGAATGAAAGTATGGGAGCAGTTTCATTTTCTTGTTCTACAAGTTCAGCAATTTCTTCTGCAGTTTTGGCATCATCTTGAATATAAAATCGTTGTTGTTCCTTTTCGATATGCACAATCGCACATGGTACACGTTTTAACGTCACTTCGGTCTTCAGCCTGAAAGAGAAAAAGATGCGTTCTCAGATTTCTCCGCCAACCCACTGTTCAGTATCTTACTTGATAGCATTGATATCCAACAATAGTTTACGAAAATCGTCCGATTCGAGAAGATATTTACCATCCGCAGTTTTGCCTTCGATTTTTCCACTATATTCCTTTTCAATACAGTTTTGAATTATACTCTCTATACTAGTAGTTTTAACACCTAAAGAAACAATATGATTTCTATGTTCTCGGTTCTACAGTGACAAAATACCTTGCGTATTTTTAAATGTGCATCGATAAGCATATGGAGTAGTCGTACAATATTTCTTTGCTAATTGTCGAATGGAATTGGAATCAACATTAGACGGGTCACCAAAATCAATAAAACGAACTTTCAAGCTGGTTACACCAGTGGAAAGAACAATAGCTGAAAGACATAAGACATGTATAAATTCTCGAAAGTGTATGTCAACGCCTATTACCTCGATACCAACATTCATCCGTGCTACGTGCCAAACATGCTTGACCGACTTTGAATGAGCTCAGACTAGCTTCGGGTGACTGCTTGAACTCAGTTTGTAAAGTTCCAGTAAGTCGTGATAATTCGTCAGCTTTCGACATCAATTGGATGAAAAAGTCATTTGGTGATTCAATGTGACTTATGACAAATTTGAAGGTTCCTTGAGGTACTTCAGCATCAGTAAAACAATCACCGGCTTCAAAGTTAGCACTAGCCGATCGCATCGTTGACCAGCTATGATTTGTACTAGACAATGATCTATTTTCTGAGTTTAATTGTAAGTCGCTATTATCACGCTCTCGATATCCGCCGCGGCCACCAGCGCCACGGCTACCCGGTCCGCTTCCGAAGCCACCTAAAGTCATGACATAGAATCTGATAATCATTCCTCTCATTGCAATCTCATACCTCCACGTTGTCCTCGACCATCACGGTTGTTTAAACCACCGCGTTGATTTTGAAAGACCCCATCGTTACGATCTCCACGATTGTTGTTGAAACCTTGTGAGCGAAATGTACTATTCTCGTTGTGGCTATCTCGATCTTTGAAAAATAGCGATTTGTATTTGTTATTGATAGAAATATGAAATTTTCTAGTGAATGCTTACCACCGCGGTTAAAAGCGCCTCCTCGTCCTCGTTCTCGTCCTCCTCCTGCAACGGTAGAAGCGCAATTCATTGCTCAGTTTTTTTCAACAAATTACATACGATTAAATCCACCGGAGAAATGAGAACCACTTTCATTGTTATTATGGTCACTGTTTCGATCTAAATTACGACTGCTAAAGCCACTATGACCTATTACATATACACATTTAATCCAATTACCCTAACTATTGTTAAATTACCTCTTCGGTCTGCGAAGCCATTTCCACCACGGTTGCTAAAGCCGCCTCGTGGAGTATTACCCTCATTTCTTTGAGAAAAGCCACCTCCGCTCATTTGTTTTTCATTGTTATCATATGTTTGAAAACTTCCTATAATCAAATATCAGTTTCATATCACAACTGACTCCACTCATACCAGATGATCGTTTTTGGTCAAATGCTGAGGATTGCTGTTCACGGAAACGATTTTGGTTATTGTTTGGAAATGTTTTACTGGCATCTTGTCTTTGATTATTACCAAATTGAGATGAGCCCGATGATTGTCGATTGAAAGATTGTTGATTTGAATTGTTATTGAAAGTTGATCTCACATTCGAATCGTTATTCCATGTATTTTTTGATCCACTCGATTCAACTGTGAATGATCCTTGTGGCAACCGTGTACCGGCGTTAGAAAAACGTGACATTGGCTCGTTGGATGAAGTTGGTGCAGACGAAGCTTGATTATCACCACCGAATCGGCCCACTCCCGGACGTACAGCACCCGTTAGAAGTTTAGGTGGAGGATGTAAAACATCAGATCGTTGACCCATATTCGGTCGCTCTCCACTGAGAGTCGGTCCGCCTGTTGATGGAAATCTAGTATTCGAGTTATTGAAGACTCTTGAACTAAAATGAATTTTATCAGTAATCAACGGAAATAGTATTTTGTTTACCCGAATAAAGTATGTTGTGTGGGGTCAACATTGCCTTTCGTATTTGCATTAGGAGATGTTACCTGAAAAGAAAGATCGATATTTTGATTCTTTTCAATATGAACAAAAATGAAAAACAGATAAATACAATTTTATCACTGGAAAGAAGCTTATCATAGACAGATTGACCATCAGGTAAATCGACGTAAGCGTCATAACAGTCAGAAGTGACTTGGCCTGTTAGTTGTACATGAACATGTTGATTGAGTATAAGTTTCTTTAGATTACGTGTAACATGAGTTGAATTTTGCTGAAAAATTCAAAAATGAAATGTTGCGTCAAACAAACTTGTAGCATACTCTTTCATCGTAACCGTTCAGACGAAGTGGTACAGCAAATGGTGGTACTGATGAATATCCTTTTTCAGGTGCTAATAATTCTGATCGATCAACGATAATTTCATCACCACGGTCGATCAATTTAACCGACACACGTGATCCATGTTCGAATCGTCTACATGGAAAAAAAAAGATTAGAGAATTAGGAGAAAATCATTTTCATTGAATTACTTTAGAATCACACGATGATACTTCTCGTCCTGTTGTATAACAAATAGTTCTCCTTCCGACGCGGGTTTAACATTGACAGTTTCATCGTTGCCAGAATGATTGTAATGTTTTTGTAAATGGTCTGAAAAATTTTGGAATTCCTTGTCACGATTTTGGGAAAGACCATAGAATTCTACAGCACTATGAACTTGAAGTATCGTATAAATTCCATTCTCTAATTATCGAGATAGGTAATTCACATGTAGGAAGAAGAATATCTAAACTCACGTGGCGCCATCGTAGCAACATGAGCCTGTGCATTGTTATTCCTTCTGAAATGATTGATTGATAATGTTTGCAAAATAATCGAAATGATCTGGAACTTACGATCTATTCGACGTCGATGAGACTGTAATAGTTCCCGATGTAGGATCGAATGAACGCATCTGTGATTGCTGAGCCATAGTGTTTGGATTATTTCCAAAGGCAGATCTTGACTGCTCATTTTGTTGCAATGCTGATCTTGCAAATTTCAATCCTCCGGAAGCCAGTTGATTTTGGATATATGTTGCCCGTGGATTTCGATCGGAAGTAAAAGCTGAACGTTCTGATGGATGCATTTTAGTACGAGCAACGAGATTTCTCTCACACAGAAATGTACCAAGATCTCCTGCTTCTACAATACACAAACAAAGCAATGAGAATATTGATTTGTTTAATCTAGTTGTTTTTGTTTTTCTTCACAAAATATCTATGAAGTATGTAGACCAAGATAAAATGTGTAAACAACAATTATGAAAAGAATGCTTGCGTCTAATTAATTAATGACATTCGAAATATGTAAAAAATGAATGGAAAAGTTAAAATCATGTGAATTGAAGAGAGAAGTAAATGAACTATTTCTATAAAATCGTTTTTACCCAGTATTTGAATACATCTGTTAGATAAACACAGAAACCAATACAACACGTTTGCTCACGCGACAGATAGCGCTACTAATCGAAAGGGGAACAAGCTCTTTCCATTTCGGCATCTACCGAAAAAATATACATTGTACGCTAATTGATTTAAGCAACAAAGTATTAGTTGAAACTACATTCATCCTGAAATTTTCGATGTTACTCAAATATTCAGTACAAAGGCCTAGTCATTGACATGTGCCTAGTTGATAACATTGAAATCACGTAATGTTCTATAAAACTGATTCGTACGTTTTTCATTACTTACTGGGAATATCTATCTCTATGTCATAACATATTTGGTCATATTTTGCACATATTTTACATGTAACATTATTCGTCAAAAGTCGAGTAATTTCGTCATGTACTGGATCATCAGATGTCCAGATCGATTGCTCATTGAAGTTCATTGGACACACATTAAACAGTCGACATGGAATGGCAAAAGCCGGTTTGCGTTGAAACTCTTCTGGAAGTGGACGAATATTATGTATTGAAGTATATTCATATTGACCAATATCCGTGAAAAACACACAAATTCTCGATGAAGTTAGATTGATATCTTTAACAAAACGAAAAACGTATGACTAAATCAATTCATTACTTCCCAGCAAACCCGTTATGATAGCACGATGCCATATTGCGTGATTATCCTGCACTGCCATCATTTGATCTTTTGCAGGCGGTGTTATGGTTCGGAGATCGTGCACCGCCTGTTGCAAATCAGTTTGGAACTAGTGGAAAAGTAGAGACAATGATAGTAAACAAGATATTTCTTCGATATTAGTGTTTACACTAGTATGTGCGTTGAATTTTTCTTTTAGATAAACATAGAAGTGACTTGGACTGATGTAATAGAGTATTCGAATTTGATATGACTGATTCAATTCTAACTTCTCCATTGGAATAACTACGAATAAGACAAAAGAAGATGAATGATCATAAAGAGTATTGTTCGGCATACATTTGTATAGATGTTTATCAGTAGGTCGTATCGTTGGACGTTGAGATTGGTATCGCTCTATAATTCGTAAAAAAGAAGATTCGTTTCGTTTGTCGACATGTGCGGAATCTTACCGAAATCTTTATTTATAGGTATTTTCGAATTCTTTTCAGCGATTTCAACTTCGGAAATATCTCTTATTTCGTTATAATTAACAAATTTTGCGAAAAGAAATGTTGTCGTTAGTCGCGAACGAAATTCCTCCACAATGTCGAGTGGCCAACCGTCGATCGGCTTTATCAAATTAGCCAATGAACAGTGAAATGCTAGACGATTTAAAACAAAGTATCTTTCCTAGAAAAAATAAAAACGTAAAATCTTTCACCAATTCATACTTTCACTCATTTCTTACATGCAAAGGTCGAAGAAATTGAATCGGTACACATTGAACATCGCCGTAATCTAATTTGAACACACTTGCATGACCGTTCGAATCTATCTGACGTATTAAACCACGATACCAGTCTTCACTTTCAGATGGGCACGCACAGTAATCACCGACGTTCAACATCTCGTCTGGTTTCAAAGGTTTTCTAAAAGAAGAAATTCGTGTAATGCTTCCGAAAAGCGACGACATTTACGTTAACGAGTCCGAATATTCATCGTAGAGTTCTTGACCAAGTTTTCCAAGTGAATCTCGAAATAATTCCGAATACAAATAGAAATCTACGGAGAAAACTTTAATGAAAATTTCATCAAATAATCAACAGCATACCATTGAGATCGTTGACATGTGCGACGTAAACTCGTTCAGTTGAACCAACGTGATGATTCAACGTTGGAATTTCCAATTTATCCATGAAAATCTGAAACTTATATCAATTAGATATGAAACACAAGCAAACCAACTGACCACGTGTGTGTAAAGTTAAATGAAAAAGAAAACGATCAATAGATTAGGAGCGCCACAATCGAGTTCCTCATTCATATCCACCGATTCAAGTTTCACCCAGCCGGTCTATGTTAACGGATTTTAATCGGTGGTTTTGTGGCATAGGTACGAAGAATAGTTTTCTTTATGATCATTTACTCTTCGCTGTTTTATATTTCCTGACGGAGAAAAGTTTCATGCAACAGAAAAGAACCGGTTGAGATTCGCGGAACGTGCGCAAAAAATATCAAAAAATATCAAATGAACAACAAAGAAAAAAAAAGAGAAACTGGTAAGATTTTTAAGATGAGTAGCTTGAAAAAAAATGCAACGCCACCGGCGCGAAAAAAAGTATTCACTATACGCCGGAATGTTCTACATCAAACCAAACATTGATAATTGATTTGCGTACATCATTGGACGAACAGCTGGATGAGGTACAGCTGTGTACGATGTGAACTTCGGTGTAACGTCATCACCAGTGATTGTTATATATGCACCTTTATTTCCCATCGAATCACAATAGTTCGGAGCCGAAAATACAGTAATACATTTTCCTTGAATACAAAAGATACTTATGAATGAGATTACTTTTGGAAGATGATGTTTACCGTTGTGAGCTAATTCATAGCCTTCTTGTTTGACTTCATGGCTGCGAACAATGTATTCTAAATTGTTTACTTTCAAAAATCGTTCAGTTACATCTGGTCCAAATTGAAGCCCTAATTGACATTCAAACAAAACCATTACTATTCTTGGGGGAGTGCTGCATACTAACCAACACCACGTTTGCTTTCCGATCGACCAGCTTGTGGTTGCGGATCACTCCACAACAATTCCGACATTAAACCTTCTTCTGGTGGTTGTTTAACACGATCAACAGCACGTATATCTTTCAGCGTTACATCATCTTTACTAAATAAACCTCCGTGCATTACCTAGATGAAGATTCTATGTAATAAATCGATCGAAGTGTAATCAAACATACTAGAACTTTATTATTGATACAATGCGATAACGGTAAATAGTTAAAAACTTCAGTAAATAATTGAAACATTTGTGTGGTGTACTTCGCTTTGACTTCACCTTCGAATCCGTACATTTGATTCATTGTCAATGATTCGTGATTACCTAGAAGAAGCGATCAACAGATATCAATTGGTTTCAATAAGAAAGTATGACTTACCTCGAGCGAGAAAGAAGTGGTCGGGATAGAGCAATTTGAAGCCAAATAAGGTAAGGATACATTCCATACTAAACGAACCTCGATCAACAAAGTCACCATTGAATAACTAAACGAAAATATCTACTATTCTGTTGACGGAGTGATAAAAGGTGAAAGTTACGTATGGATTTTCTTCGGACGGTGGTCCATTCAATTTGAAAATATTCAATAAATCATAGAATTGTCCGTGAATATCTCCACAGATCGTAAATTTATGCTTCTAAAAAGCAAAATTTCTTCTCTAAATGCTGAACTCTCACTATATGAAACATACCGTTGGCACAGTAACATCAATCAACGTTGGTAATGATTTCAATAATGTTAGTATTTGCAAAATAATCTAAATTGTCTCACTGGAAACATCTTCTCGTCCGAATCGGATTTCCTTACTTGATATGCATACTTCTTATGAAGTTTCTTCTGATTTTCAAAGTATGGTAACAGCTGGAACATAAAATCACTCGTAACTCGCCCATCACTTTCTAAATGCGGACCATCGTATTCTTTTTCCACAGCTGAAATATCAAATCAAAATCGAATTAGTCAAACACAAAAGGCAATATTCATTTACTCATAGAATTGAGATCGATTTGATTCACAACCGATTTCGCAGACTCATCAACAGCAATAGCTTTCTCGAAACGAATACGTGTCACGATCTTTTTACATTCTTCATATTTCATCAATGCATCTTTATCATTCGGACAAGCTTTTTTCACCTAAATTCATCCTAATCATATTTCAGAATATCTTCAACAGAGAATTCTCACATATTCATAATCTCCCAATGCCAACGCATACTTTCCTAGAGCCATGTGAGCTGATGCGCGTCGATAGAATGCCTAAATGGAGTTTTCGTACAACTTCTTTCGTCAAGAAAGAACATACTTTGATGTATTTCGAATCGTATTCCAACGCTTTTTTCGCATCGATCAATGCATAGCCATACCATTCCCGACGAAGGTAAGCAAAACTTCGATTGGAATACAAAACAGCATCGGGATGAAGTTCGATTGCTTTTGTATAAAGTTCCGTTGCTTTTTCATAATCACCAACTATGATAAATTCGATATGATTATAAAAACAAAGAATTGATTTTACTTCTAAACGCTTCATTTGCTTGTACTTTGATCATATCTGCTGCATCTTTACTGATCGGTATTTCATTTTTCGCTGCTTCTAGACTGCTTGTTTCTAATTTTTTAGTTAGATCTGCTTCAACGTTTGTTGACATCTAGAAAAGATCATCTAACAATCAGCAACTCGATAGATCAAATCAAATCGACATTCTCTTCGACAATGAAACTCTATCAGACTATTCTTTTCATGCAGAAAATCAATTATACATCAGGGACTGAACACAAAACATTACTGATCGAAAGTATCGAATATAGACACTCTAATGCGGTTAGTACACCATGTTCTATTGAACCGGTCTATGCATACATACCTCGTCGTTGTATTCTGTAACTATGTTAAGAAAATCGATCTAGAAAAGAAAGTAAAGTAATAGAATGCTTTGCTTTGATTCAAACTTCGAGAGAAAACTGATCAGCCTTTTTCTTACAGAAAAATCATAGTTCTAATGAATATTTTATAGGAGATATGTTTTTTCTTATTATGTCGATTTCGGTGATGGAAATGCATTAATTTGATTATAAGTCATGATTTATAGATTGAACGAGACACGCCCGCCAATTGCCTAATGGAAATACACTGAATGACAGGAAAACGTAGAAGTAGAGTAGACACTACAGTTCAATTGCAAGCACATCGACCCCATGCACCAAGTTTTCTGTGCAAATTAACGAATTGCTTTTTTTATAACAAAAAGAACTTTTTGTTGGTTCTTTTTTACATCTAACGAGATAGATTTCTTTCTACGAAATCCTACAGTAAAGATTCGAAGGAAAGAATGACTAAAAGATTCCAACAAATAGGAAATTCATCTTATTATTAACTTTATTTATGGAAAACAATCCAGCGAAACCTTTTCTGTAGACTAGCGACATCATTTAGATACGATACCAACTTTTCTTTAATCTAAATGCGATGTGCAGTTAGATCACAATTTGTGATCAGATTTCTCTATGTTCATTTGTATCGATTATATCATCGATTCATGTATATTTAATATCTAAAGTCAACTTTTCTTTCAGAAGTGAATTCAATGCGAATGTTCATCAACGTTGACTTGACACAAACAAAATCAGGCGTCATCATTTCTCTAGTTTTAATCATTATTTCATCTCGCGTTTCAAGTTTCATATTATATCAAATAAAAAAAAAACTTGCGGATCGATTTTCCAGAAAAGTAAATGCACATGTTAAATTTATTGATCGATGACAAAAAAGAATTCATATGGACAGATTCTCCGTTGTTCACATGAGCCACCTAATCCTTTATTCTCTCGATTGATTAGTAAATGACAGCAGATCGAAGTAGAACAATAGACCAACTAACAGACTATAATGTGTCTCTTATTACCACAATGAAAGCACGAATCAATCAAATAGCAACACGTTCACCGCCGTCATCATCATGATTGTTTACTTCTAAATATACATATATAGTCGCCTGTCATCCGACTAATAGTTCATAGTGCTTGTGCTCGTGTGCTGATGTTTGCTTACTGTTAATCGATACCCCACCTTCTTCATCATCATATTCTACCAGTCTGTCTATGTCGAGATGAATGATGATCGAAATTTGAAAACACGTGTGCTGTATGAGAATATGTTATCAATGAAATTTCAATCAAGATAGACGCATACTCTTGAAATGTTTCGATATGCATAAGATGATTTTCTTTACTGATGATAATTTACCGCTCTTTACCTACTGGATATGTACTCACACCCTTTTGAGGAGTATATCAAGAGAGAGAGAGGGAGAGAAAGAAGAAACAAACGTATGAATTGCAAGTTAAAAAGGAGATTTTTCGAATCAATGCGAGAAGATATGAGAAGAACATTGATTAGGATTGTTCATGGACACAAACTCTCGCTGAAGTCTTTTCGTTTTTCGAATGAAATCGCTTTATGATATATTAAGATCGATTTACCTATGTATTGATTTAAAGTCTCACGCAAAGAAAAAAAACACGGAAAAATCTTAATAAAAAATATTGATTTTCATTGCAATAGACATAACAAAAATCTATCAAATGCAGTTTTTCTTTCAATTACAAGAAAAAATTGACATATTCTCTCGAAATTTATTTTAATCACAACATATCTTCTATAGATCTCTTGTCATTTCGCACATACTTCGCTCGCTCGTTCGTTCGTCCTTCTCTGTCATATAAACGATGATTACATCCAATCAAAAATTTTCTCTTCTCTCTCTCATCGATTCATTCAATCAAATTCAAGCTTGAACTCACAAGTATCAATGTCCTCTTACAAACATATATATATATACGCTTCTCTTCTTCTCATCATCATCACCTTTCTATATTACGAGGCAAATAAAATATTTTATTCTCCCTCTCTCTCTCTCTCGTTTTACGTTGCAAATACGACGACATTAGCGTGAGTAAATCGAGAGCAAACATCGCTCTATTATATACCGATACACACAAGCACTTTCTCGTACTCGTATTGGCCTATTCATTTGTTGCACACATACACCTCTCCGACAACAACGACGACAACTCTTACAAGATATTATCTTAACTTGACTTTTTTCTGTTGCTGTCTATTTTCATTATAATATATTAGATATCTTAGAAGTACACGAATAAGATAAGACAGAACAATGAATTGCTCTGTGTATACACCATCTTTTTTACCGTATCGAAATTCTCATCCCCACCCATTATCATCATTTCGTATTGATGATATTTTGAAAACACCGACAGCGATTTCACCAGCAGCTCTCGATCCAACAACACTATGGTCATCGTTCGCCGCTCAACTTTTGGCTTATTCACCTGAACTTTTATCAGTTGCGACGACAACAACAACAACATCATCATCATCGTCGTCATCAAATGATATTTCACCACCAATACCAAACTTAATTTCACCACAAAAACATCTTCATCATCGACATCAATATCATCCCTATCTTTCAATATCTCGACATTCTCCACCAACAAAACTTCAACATGATCCTACTTCAATTTTAACAACATCAACAAATAAAAACAATTATCAACATACACTTTCCCCATTATCAATTAAAGACAAAATCCAACATCAGCAGATCGACAGGAAAGGTATGTTCAAACAAAGATAACCCGAACGGAAATGAACGCATATGTTCAGATAGAAACTCGTCATGTTTCGTCGATGAGATTTTCAAGGCTAGTCAATGAGAATAACTTCATTATCTTTTCCTGACATGTATCATTGATAAAAATATAATTACGATGCTCTCGAACTTGCCATTCAACTTTTCATTTCGTTCGATGAGGGTGATAAAAAGTAATATAACAACTAATGATCTATCAACAACTTCGCTGATACATACATGTACATATTTCCTCAAAATCAAACACTTGTTGACGAGAAAAATCAATAATATGTACAGCGACATGAGCTGATCATCATAGCCATGTGAGGAAAACAATAATCCATTGAAGAAGTGATAGTAGTGTTAAGTGCTCATCGACTTAATTCGTGTGGTGAAAGAGTAAACAAGAAAGTTGATTTTGTATTTGTTTTTTTTTGTCAATGCAGATTGTTTATCGTCACATCATTCGGTACCATCGACAAGCGCCGCCGCCGCTGCTGCTGCCGCTGCTGCTGCATATTGGCCATATTTGTATACACGTTGTAATCCAACCTCAACAGGCAATGTTTCACGTCGTAAAGGTGGTCAGATACGGTTTTCTGCTGAACAAAGTTTGCAATTAGAGAAGAAATTTGAAATCAGTCAATACTTATCGCCTGTCGAACGCAAACAAATCGCTAAAACACTTCAATTAAGTGAACGACAAGTATGAATGAAAGTGTTTTTTGGCCATTGAATTTTCATCTTCTTCTTTAGATCAAAACATGGTTTCAAAATCGACGCGCAAAACATCGTCGATCTGCTGCAACTGTCAATAAGAAAGTAAGAAGCTTTCAATGAACAAATTCAAAAGAAATCTTCTTGATTTGCAGGATTTAGATAAATCGTGTTCATCACCACAACAAAGCGATGATGAAGATGACGACGACATCGATGTTGACGATGCTGCCGATGAAGAACATGCAACATCATCAAATTCAAACTAATGTTCTGTTCTTTATTTTCTGCTTTCCGACCTGTTTGGGACGTCAATGTTTTCTTTACTTTCGTTCGTTTTTTTTCTTCTTTAAATACATTTATATGAATGAAAAACAAAATCGAAAATTCATTCCTTTCGACCAATCATCGCACGTTTTCTGAACACATACGATCATCTTGTCTCGATCTATGTCAATAGCTTAATGTGATAAATTAACATCATTTCGTTTTTGCACGTCGAATCTTCAGTCAACACTTACACATATTTTTATGCAATCTTTTGTTATGAGTAGTGAGAATGTTAGATAGAATGTAAAGCGTGAGTACGCGTTTCATTCTTAAGTAAACATTCGAGATACGACGAATTACTATTTGCCAACGTAGGTTTCGACGCGTTTTCAGATTGCAACAAAATAGAATGACTTTAAGTGAAAAAAGCCTGTATTTACACATCGACGTGACATACGCGCAGGAGAATTGAAATAAAAACTAACATATGACTATCTAGGTCAGTATGGATGATGAACTATATTTAAAGGTTATACGAATAAGTAGGAGGCGATTAAGAGCATGTCTGAGTACAATGAGCTTTCATGATTGATCTGTTAATCTAACATTTATTAGGTACATGATCATGTAAAAGTTCTTTTGACGGAGATGTCGGTTTCGACGAGGATAATCAGATTCGATTTTGTTTTGTGTTTATTAGCACTTCGTATGATTAGTAATGTCGGTTATTCCGATGATTTATTGGACAGAGTAAGTGCTATTTATGATTCTCATCTTTTTGCGAACCATTAAAGAATATCACGTGTCAATTGAGAAGATTTTCGACATTGTGTATTTTTAGTATTGTTCTGATTAACTTAGTAAAAAAAAACAAAATGATTTATTGTACAAAACGCGAAAGTTTAATCACTGTTGTGTAAGAAAGATATAAATATTTCAAAAGAATAATAAGTATTAATTATATGAAAAACAAAATAGGAAAAAAGGCTGTTGATTTGTTTTATGAGCCTTGTTCGCACGTGAAGATCGGATATTAAGTAACGATTAAGGTGCCTTTTTGAGCGCGATTACTAAAATTGTTATTTCGTGTACACATCATATGGTAAGTACCAGGATTGACTTGTAGAAGAGCACCTACAAAACAAATTCTATGATTTTGCAAAAGATATTTTAACTAGGATATTACGTACCTTCAAAAGATGCTGGAGCGTTATCTAGTAGACTATTTAATTTTGTTGTTTGTGCTTCGAATGAATAGGGACTGTCGATTCCAGTGCAGTCAGCAGATCGTTGACATCTAAATTTGAGAAATACACAGTATATTTCGCAAATTTGATGGTGGAATACAAACCGATAGTAACCGGATGATGCAAAATAGAGAGCAAGGTCGTCTTTTCGAATATTATCATTGGATTTTTCCATTGGACTCCATCGAACTTTGACATTCTTCCAAAATGTTGACTGTTCGTACGGATATGGGTAATTTTCATCACGATCGCGAATTTGGACAAGATTCGATCGATCCGTACCTTTATAAGATCACGTAAATCTAGTATTTTTCTCTACAATTTCATGTCATACATACCATCAGCTCCTTGTCCATCGTTGCCTGTTTGACCATCTGATGCACCGCCATTCTGATGTGTGTTCGAACCTACAATGAAAGAAGATGAAATGGAAGAACTGAGGAATGAGTTCGCTTACCAGCCCATTGTATATGAACAAGATCAGCACTTCCGATCTGAAGGTTCCGTGGTGTAAAGTCATATTCAACAGCTGGATAAGTTTGGACAATATTTCCACGTTTACCTAGCATGTTCCAGTTATAAATATTTTCATTATCGCTGACACCGTCTAAAGAAAAGTCAAATATCATTATTTACAGCTAAAAATGAATGTAATATCAAAGTATTTACTTGGTCTTGGAAGAATTTCAAAAAGATGCGTTCGATCTTGGAATGTTCTTCCAGCTTGATTGGTATTCAAGTTGATTTGTAAGACAATACCATTGTCGACAGTTACTTTAGGGTTATTTTTTATTGGCGATTTGCCTCTAAGTAGTGCAAAGTGTGATTAAATAGAATAGTGTAGGTCTTTTTCCTTACCCATTGCTCGTTGCATCGATCTTGTATATATCATAGTCAAATGTTGAGATGTTGTATCGAATTCGTGCGACACATCGTTTAACTTTATTCGACGGAAAACTTGGAAGCACCCAATCGTATGAGAGTGGTTCAGCATTAGAATTCAATCCGAGATAATTTGAGCGAGACCATGCTGCTTGTTCACAGACCGGGCCTTGTTGCGAATGAAGGACAAGACATTCTTCTTTCACAGTTGTTGTATCATGTGGAACTACAAATATCGTTCACTGCTTTTTGCTTTTCGTAGACAAAAATCGTGCATACGTACGTGCCCATTTGTATTGATAACGGGAAGATGAAGCACGTTCACATGTCGCCTGTGTTGTATATGCTACACAACGAAAGAAATATGATTGCAGCTTGTCATCATCAGGAGTAATGCCCTTACCTGGAGCCTTTTCTATATAAGAATAGACCAACAGCCATTTTCCACCATTAGCTGTACAATTTGCTTCGTTATTATATTTTGTCGATGTTCGAACGTCATTCTTTGTTTCAATACATTCATAACGTGGTTTAACATTGAAACTTTCTGTTTGATAATAACTAAAAAGCATCTACGATGTTTTCTACTGAAAGAACGATTCAATTCTCTTACTTGCACATGCTATCATTACTAGTAAGGATAGCGATGTCATTCCACGGACTAATGTACGGCCAATAATCGCGTTCTTCTGGACACTCGTAACCATATTTAGTTCCAGCATTATTTTGTCGGGTAAATCTAGCTGTGTCCCCATTTAATTTTTGATCAGCAATGAAAAGGCCTATGAAAAGTAATGAATATACAGAGTGAACATCTATTATAACGTACCCTTGTTTCGTTCACGATTATAGCATCGATCATAATAATTCCACGATTCATGCAGTCTTCGATTTGTATTCACATCTGCTAATTTGCCAGCTTGATCCGAAGCTGGTTTCGGCGTGTACTGTTGAGGTGTCGTTACAATTCCATTGCGAAATTTATCTAGAGGAAAAGGTTTTGCTATACTTCCTATTTCTTCAAATCAATCATTTACCAAGGTTACTATCATCGACATCAGCATCTTGACACATATATTGAAGAATAATATTGCATGTTTGTTTGTTTGGATTTGTTTCTTCATCACCGCCACAGCCATGTTGATTCGTCCAAACGAAACGTAAATAAGTTTTACCATTTTGTCCACTTTGAAAGAATTTCTGAAATGAAAAATAATCATAAGGCTTTCCACGCAAAACTGTGATAAACATTTAAGCGTTTACTTTTCATAAAGTACTTTTAATCTCAATCCAATTAGTAATCGTTTATCTATAGTCATGATCTGCGCATTATGTTTTTCGATTTATTCGCAGACGTTATCTCTCTACAACGATGATTCATCACATTTCGTGACTTGTTTATCGTGTAGGTACTTTCATGCTTTTTCCTCAGAATTAAGAGTGATTCAACGAGATAAAACGCCTATCTATCATCGATGCCACTAGATAATCACGAACTGACGTGCTCTTTCAATGTGCTATCTATTAGTTTTCTCAAATATGTCTGTGAATATACCAGATAGTATTGTAAGGAAGCATTTGTATCAAATGGAGTGTTGGTTGCGTCAGGAACGTTGTATCCACCTTTATCGTTGTTTTGAGAATCAAATGCATTGATTTCCTGGGCACGATCGGCTGTTTGTTCATTGACACGATTGTTCGAACCGGGTGGAAAATGTAAATAAACATCCGCATTCACAACTAAGAAAATTGATGACAGTAATACACCAAAATAAATACAAGACCTCATCGTTCTCAAGAAACAAGTAGAATGGGAAGAGAAGTATGTTTAGATATGTACTCGACTCCTCTCGTTTTTGTTTGACAAATTGGTGATTCATCAGTGTGTATTCGATTGGTCGAGGGAAAAGCCATTGTAGTCAATATGGTCGATGTCGCTTCAGTCGATGTTGCTTATGAAAAGGCCATGTGATAAGCCAATCTTTTCGAGGAAGCTGTTCTATAATAGTCGTAGGCGTGTTATGTATTCTTTTTATTGTATACACATTTCGACTGAGTAAAAAGAGAAGAAATAACTTCGAAGAACCTTATTTGATTAGTTTCCTTGATCAACTCAATGTCTCGAGCATCGAAAAGACCGAAGCTCGAATCGCATACGCGTTCGACTCGACAGAAGACTGAAGATCACCAAGCTCTTCTCTCCGGTCAGTTTATGACCTCGACAATTGATAACGAAGTAAATTTCATTTTCATTTTCATTTTTCTTCTATTTTCGACTTTCTCAATCTATTTCAGCCAAATGACGTCCCATGTCCGTCGCCCATACCCAATCCAAATGATCCATTGACATCACAAGGCTTACCTATTGTCAGTGATACAGCACAAGGTGAAACAGAACGTCACACTGAATTCAATGGGCGATTTGTTAGTCTTGTTTCACTTTTACGCGTGATTAACACAGTCTATCGGTTTGATTTACATATCGATGAAGGTATCTAAATTTATCTCGAATAATTTAGATCGAATTTAACTTCACCAAAATGGAAGAACTTCCGCGGCTCACGTATCGAATGTCAAGATAAGATACGTTTAAACAATGTTATTTGGAGAACATGGCATCAGCAATGTATGTCGACATTGTTCATAATCATAGTTTTTGCTGACAGATTCTCGTGTTTAGATATACGACGAATAAAATCACTTGTTTGCCAATTCGTCTCGCCACTTGACATTCAAACATTTCCAGTATTGATATTTAGAAAAGAAAACTAATAGACTGATTGTTTTCCTTTGTCTTTTGTTCCTTAACAGACACAAGTCAATCAACAAGCTAAACAACAAGTGCTTAACAACTTGAAAGGCGAATATATCAAATGGCGACAAAGTTCCAAAGCTACTCTACGTCGATTAGAAATCGATATATCAGTAAAAAAATCGAAAGTTTGTAAATTGATGCCAAAATTTTCTTGATTGATTTCAGAGCAATGAAATAAAACAGCTTTTGGGTAATGTCAGTGAAACTTACACACCAAAAGTTTCGTCAAATTTCCGTCGTATCGCCACTCCACCACCTGATCCATTCAGCCTGTTCGATGACTTCGAGCTAATCGAGGATCAATTACTCTTTTCCACAACGAACTCATTTAATGACAAAGATGCCGGTAAGTTAAAGTTCGGAAATACTTTCGAAACGTTTTTTTATGGTGTTGGATCTAAATGATGAAACTTATCATTTTTCTTTCTCTCCTGCTTATTCGATTCTAGACTATCCATTATCAGGTAAATGGTCATTATTCTGCAGATGTGTGGCTATTTAAACTGTTTTTACCCTTGTGAACGCTCGCATTTTCCCCCCGCTAGTCGATTTAACCAATCATTTACTTGTCTCCACATCCGAATATTAAAAAACCCAAAACACAATCTAATCGCTTTGATATTTTCTTTTGTGGTTATGTTCTATAAAGCTTCATTTCCTTTTTCTTCTATGTTGATATGAAATTCCTGGAGTAAACGATTCATTAGCCGATTTTTCTCTCTCATAGCATTGGGTGGAAATCCAGATTTACATCAACCAATCATGGGACAATATTATTTCGATATCAATACCTTCTTTGACGGACTTGATGCAACATTGACAAGTAGATTCATGATATATCAAAAGTTTCTTTCTCAATATTTCTTTTCTCCGGTCGGTTAGATGATGAATTCAATCTGCGATGTAATAATGATTCGGTAACGGAACTTTTATTTTCCAATATGTAAAAACAATGATTTCATTTAGTTGTCAACATTGCCTTCGTATCAAAATCAGACAGACCTTACATTGGATATACCATCACAGCCACAACAAGATTTGAGTAATTTTCAGACATTAGTCTCAGTAGCTACAGAACGTCCACGTTTAACAATTCAACAGCAAAAGAATATTTTAAATCAGAATAATAATTCAAATGTAAATGAATTTCTTCATTCTCAAATATTGTTTATGTTTTCCTTGAATAGAACAACGTGCAACTAAATAATCTGAATTCAATGGCAATGTATAATAATTTACAATATCAACCAGTATTATCTCGACCAATGTATAATCCATACGCTGTGAACAACGCTACTAATAATCCAACGAATTCAAATGTAAATTTTTCAATTTTTACTTTCGAAATCAATTGATAATATGCCTATCTTTCTTTAGAGTCTTGAACATTTGACTCCAATTACAAATATTTCTACAGTTCCAGCAATCAATGCAATAATGACGACTCCGCAATCCTCGTTAATGTACACAAACAATAATGCAAGACAAACGCAACAAATTGATTTACCAATTAGTAAACCACCCTCGTCAACGTTGGTCGATCTTCTTAAACAAAGACGAAGTCCCCCTCCGCCAGTATCAATGACAGTAACAAACAGTTCATCTGTAACATCAACACGCCAAAGAAAACAGAATTCGGCTGCTAAAACACCAAAAAAGTCGTCCAAAAAGGCACAAGTACCAACCAAACAAATACCTGTGAACAATACTCTATTAAATTCTATACCGGTATGTACAAACATGTCAGTTTTCTTTCCGTGCGAACCATTTGTCTTTTAGAATCTTGGCGAGCCAAATGAATCGGTATTGAGCACGTCTATAGCGCAGCGAAATAGACTACAACGTACTGTTTCTCGATCAACATCGGAGGAAATACCATTACCTACTCCACATCAACCTTTTCATATCTCAGCACCACCATCGGCACAAATAAAACACAGTGCTTCTACTTCCAATGATTTAGTATTCTTAAATGGAAATGCGGTAAGATGAGAAAAGCATCTGATGATTACATGAATTCATATAGAAGATATTATACTTTATAAAATCTCTAATAACATCATTTTTTAGACACTCGATTCTTCACCCTCGTCTACATCAAGTTCTGGACAAAATGCTGAAAGTAAACGTCGTCGAAATATCAAGGTAAAATTCCATTCAAAACTTTTCCGTTATCATAATCCAATTATTTTCTTTCATTAAATAGAACGGTTTCGAGAGTCTTCGTTCACTTATCCCAGAACTGAACGATCCAACAAATGCAAAGATAAGTAAAGCTCAAATGCTTGAATGCAGTAAGTAGTCGTCTCTCTGTATCTCATCTGAGTTTATCCGTGTGTTCTATCAGCTGCTACACACATTCAAGAAGCAACAAAACTTCGCGACAAAATGAAGAGCGAAGTTGATCTGTTAAAACAAGAAAAGGAGCAATTACAACAAAGAATCTCTCAATATCAAGCAAGTTTACCTGTTGATGGTATACCTATAGTACCAGCTAGACGTTCTCGCGAAGCTTCCTATGCATTATTTCACTCATATGTTGCTGAGCGAGCACGAAAGAATTGGCGATTTTATCCATATTCATTGATATTGAAACGCATTTTCGATGGATTTCAAACGACAGTGACATGTGATTCATCGGATGAATTCATGCGTTCGTTAAACGAATGGAAAACAAATTCACTTAACCTCGTACAATTACGACAAGCTGCTTCGCAAGCTGTCATAGATATGGGACGAGAAACATCATTGATTTCATGTAAGTCGTATTCGAAATGCTCTTTCTAAACTGTGATTTACTCCATTTAGCACCTGATCGAGTGCCTGAAGAATGTATTCGTTTAGCATCGAAAGAAATCCAGTAGTCACATTATTTTTCTCTTGTTCAGTAGTCTTTCCTTCGGTTCTTATTTATGATTAACTTAGCTGCTTGTTTTGTTTTCTTGGCCGGTTCCACTTTGGTGTTGATTTTTTTCTCTGTACGTGTATAGGCTACCTTTTGGTTGTGTTTTTTTGTCTTGGGTTTGCCGTGGATAATTGATGCGCATTGTTTTGGCGAAAAATATAGAGAAATTTGCATGATCACTGTGATTGTTCTTTTTTTGTACATAACCAAGTGAAATAAAGATCGATAAACACATGAAGCCATGACTTCTGCTCTTCAAATCTAATTAACTCAACTGCAGTTGTTCATGTCGAATAATCCAAAGTATGCTACTCGCCTATCTTACTTATCGATTAGGAATAATTCATAGCATACGTTTTCTTTGTCTTACTATTCTGTTGATATTCGCGGAGATCAAAATTACTCTCGGCGGAACGTATCTCAATGAACTTCTCAGCTACAATCATCAATCGATACTCTTCTATTGCATATTAATCTGGATAACACTATCCTTCGAGATCTATTTTTTCCTCGATCGTTTATTTGCCTCGATATCAATCAAAGCTAGAATTACCGTTCAAGTTTTATCTCTTCTTTTATGTGTCTGTTATCTGCTAGCATGTTCATTTACATTGTACGGGTTTATTAAATCATCCGATGGTCATGTTATCACAGAAACGGATTTCTTCTATCCTCCGCTGACGAACATTACTTTATCGGCAAATTGCAATCCGTACCGTTTCATCGGAATTGTCTCCGGTTATCTGATCGGTTTTCTCTACCTTGCCGTGTTCGTTTTGATACGCTGTTCGACAGGCTGAAGATAAGTTTGTTCTGGAGGGTTTTTTCTCTTTTGATCATATCCAAAAAATATATACACACATACAGATGATGTTGAATGAGAAAAAAAGAGCGATTACTCATATTTTCGTAGCAAAGAAAAGAAAACAAGCAAACAAACCAAAAAATGGGAGTAAAGAAAAAAACAGAAGTTGATATGTATACAAAAGCTTGAGATCTTAGCTGTTTTGTTCATTCTCAATAGTTTGTTTTTAACGAACTCAAAAGAAAAGCGACGAAAAACGAAAATCATTTACATATTTTTCATACTGTTGAGCTCGTTGATCAATTCAAGTACTTGTGGTGAACGTGTAGATGAATGCACATTATCACGAAGTAAACAATCAATAAATGATAATGTCATTTCAAGTTTACCATAGGTGATTTCGAAAACTGTGTAAGTGGCAAATAATGTACATATTGCTGTGGAAAAATCAGTTAGTGGACGATGGAACAATTGGACATAATCTAATTCAATATTGTATGAAGCTGAAGATGATTTGCCATCATAAAACAATGTTGCCGGATGTTCTCCACGAATAATAGGCCATGGAGATTGAGCATCCTTATCAGGTGCAACAAGCAAGAATTGATATTCACCAAAGTAACATGCAACGATCAATATAGCGAATGTATCAGCTAAGACTATAAGGATGAACATTGACAAAAAAAATGAATGAAAACATATTTAGCAGGAGGTCATACTTTGCTCTAGTTGCGGTCGTTTCGAGAGAATAGTATGATATGTAAGAAGAATTTCTGGCGCACAACCTGTTTCTTTCGCTAGACGTATGATTGGTTTGGATATTGAACGAAGTTTGTGAATTAAAACAGTTTGAATGGGAATGTTTGTTTGCATGTGAAAATCAGCAAGTAACTGAAAAATCGAAAGTGAAAAAAACATAATCAATGATTTCTTTCGTCCGACATACACATGAATGTAATTGCAATGCTGGATATTCGGTAAGAATCTCCGTAGTATTGTGCGTTTTAACAAAATTTCGTCGTATTTCAAATGTTTCTTTAAAATAATCTGAGATAAGTGAAATATCCGGATCGTCGGTGGCTGCTAATGTTTCTTGCATAGCAGTAATACAACCACGTAAACGAATTGTTTCATCTTCGTCCATATCATCGTTGTTTTCACTTAATTGATCCTAAAGAACATAACAAATAGATTTGCAACAAAGATATTCACATTCAATTACCACATCTTTTCCATTTGTTGGCATTTCTCCCGATTCGTATTGTCCATCATCGGAATCGACTTCGAATTCATGTCGAGAACGTTTTTGTCCGTTTGATGTTTGAGCTAATTTCTCTTCCCCTAATTCTTCATCACCGGACATACGATCATAACCATTTTCACCAGCCATGGATTGTCCCATGTCAACATAAGATGTTGCGGTGCGACGTCCGCGTTTGAATTTACCTTTAATACCATCAATCCAAGCACCCTACAACACAAAATTCGATGAGATTTTTATTCGAGACTCGATAGTTCGAACTTACTTCACCACCTTCAGTAGATGATTCTAGAAATGGATAAGCTTTAACAAGTGCAGAAGCAACAGTTTTGTATTGTCTGGCGTTCGGATACCTAAAAAAATCATGACAATTAGAAGATTTTCTTTTCTTTCTTCGATCAATCCGTGTGCTTTACCAAAGATTATATGTACGAGTGAGATCATCATAGATCGATGAGATTAAGAGATTTCGATAATAGGTACGGAGTTTAAATGCACTTGCATCTTGAGAATTGAGCGCTAAACGGAGAGTGTCAGGAAATTGTGGTAATTTATATACATGAGGAAATGTATGTTTGGCGTCGTTTTCATTCGTATCTCCATTTTGTGAATTACTATATGATAAGAGAAAAGAACGTGTGTTCGAAAAGATACAGCCGTTTGTTCTCTCTTACTTGAGAGCTGGATTTGGAAAGCATTTTGGTTCACGTTTAAGTGTTTTCATAGGCGGACCTTTCGGTGTGAGACGCTGTGGAATCTGTGAACGTTCTGGATAAGAATTACGAGGATTATGATGACCATTGGTAGCTGATGGTATCGGTGAATTTGAATTTGATGAATGATCAAAACCGTTTTCAAATGAAGAGGAAGCAACGACATGTGCAGCAATTTGATGCGCTGCCAAATGTCGACTGCCATTGTGACCATTGATTGTCGACGATGAAGCAAGGGTTTTTTTCGAATTGGATTCAAGAGTTTGTCGTTGTTTAAGGGATTGTAATAAATCGAGAAATTGTACTTCGAGTTTGATCGTCGGGAAAAGACGAACTACCATCGATTCACTAAGTTTAAGAAGAGTTGGACCGTCGATTTCATTATCTAAACAGATCATGTCAAGCACGGTGATGAATCATACAGAAATATTATTCAAAAATGGATGAATGATTCTTTTGTTCTGATCCGCTAATAAGATCTGACGAAAAACAAGAAAGACGCCCTGATTTTTTTGTTAGATTTAATAAGTGCAAAAATAACATTGGTGTTTGCTTTCTTACCTCGAAAAACTTTTTCAAACGCACCAAAGTTTGATTCATGAAGCCAAGCAACAACAGCATCGGCATCCCATTGCAAAACAGGCGATTTCTGAAGATCAATTTGCAAGAGAAAATATAAAATCAGATATAGAATGCGAAGTAGACTTCTTTTACCGTGGAGGCTACTACCGAATCCATTGTATGTGCTTCTGTCTATAGTTGTGTGTATGCGGTCAGTAGCAGTTCAGCATAAGAATGTGAACTAATATGTGGAGTTTGCCGGTTCTTCGTCGCCGTTCGATGAGAAGGAAAAGAGAGAAGAAGAATAAGAAAGAGAGAAATAGGCGAACGTTGCCTACAAAACACACGATTCGACGTTCTGGTGTGTCAATGGATCTATGTACAGAGAAAAGAGGTTTATGTGTGTCCGTCTGAATTTTGAAGGAAAGGAAGGAAGGAAGACGGGTGAAAGAGAGAAAAACGGAGAAAACGTTGCTGGACGGCTGCTGAACGGACGATTTATGTGTTTTTGTGTGTATACTAACCGTATACGTGTGTATGTTTGTACATACAATCTTTCTTCCTGTCGGACTACTATACCTATGAGTGATGATGGCGAGCGACCACTTTTCTCCTCTTTTTCCTTTCGTCCGCCCGCTCGTCACTGACTCAAATCTTTTTCGACGCCAACAACATCTGCCCTATTTGGGGCTATTTGAGATGAAGAAAAAAAAACAACATAGAAGAAAGCATTCCAGTGTGAGGGCAAGGATAGGAAAAGCGGAGAAATATGAAACAAAACTGATGGACACTATTCATCGGAGTTAGATCCACGTGTCTGAATCTATCGAGAACTTCATTTCCCGATGTTTGAAAACGAAGAGAAAAGAAAAGAAGAAAAAAGAAGTGTCATAGCTATGTACAAAAATAGACTCGAATACATTAGCAAAAATCTTTCTTTCGTCATTCGTACACCCTGTTTCTAAAAAGTACATTGCACTCAAAAACATTTCTGTTGATTTATTTTTCTTACTCGATTATATCATACGAAGACAGTTATAGAAAATGACATTAGAGCTGCCTTATTTTCTCTTGTTTCGTCTAAAATATTCACCCAGTCGATTCCTTTCAGAGATAAATTAAATATACTTGTGCCGATACATTACAAAAGAATACACAAAAATAATCTTTTCTTTCTATATAAACAACAAAAATATTTTCATCATCAGTCGGATTGAATGGTTTTATATTAATGAAATATTGATAAGAGGACAATAGTTCTACTAAATAACCTTCAATCTGAAGATTAATACATCTGAAGAACTTTGAAGAGAAAAAGGATTTTCATCTATTGATGCCGTCTAACAACTATAACAAGAAATGATGACGCATGCAAAAATGAAGAATCTTCACGCATATACACGTCCTAAACGAAAGCTTGTGAGCTAACGCCCTATATTGTCCTTGCCGTTCTCTTTCTTCTGACTTTCTACGCCTTACTTGCTAAACCCGGTACGTGCGCTATAGATAAAAGAGAGAAAAGAGAAGGACACCCCCTAAAATCGTTTTCTTTCTCGTTTTTGCGCTCTTTATGCTATCGTTGTCATCCGAAAACCCTACCCCATATCTCGTCGTTCCTCTCTCTCTCTCCTCTTTCCAGATCATGTAACATAGGCATATACACGCACGCATTCTAAACGTAAAGTTCATCTATTGGCTTCTTCTCGACATAACGCTTGTTAGATTGTCGAAAAATCCGAAATACGCAGGGGATCTCTTTCGTGTTCTCCTACACCTCCGTGATTTCACTGTATGTAAATGTATTAAAAACTTCTTGGTGTCGATGATGGTGAAGAGGAGAGAAAGGAGAACTCTCAACGCCGGCGTTGACGGCAAACGGAATCTTCTGGACGTCTTTGTCGAGTGCGGAGCAAGAAAAAGTGAAGAAAAAAATGTGTGCTATAGCAATGTGTTGAGTGGTGCTGTAAACAGATTCTGCATCAATCACTTTCCATTTTAAGCGGCTCTCGCATTCTCGATTATACTATCAGAACATCAGCGCACATGAACCGCACATCTAGAACACAATGTGTGTGTATGTGAGAGAGAGAAAGTCCATGGTCAAATCATTTGTTCATTCATTCCTTCATCAATTTATTCTCTGTTGTCTGTTCTCTGCAGTTCTCCTGCTGTGCATGTACATAGGCATGTACGTATAGATTTTCTTCTCGTCTTCTTTCTCTCTCGTTTGCTCTTTTACGAGCGTATGTATGTATTATATTCGACCTGGTGGGTAAAAGGTTGTACAGAGGTCAATTTCACTCTCGCACGTTCTCTCTGCACCCATTGTCCATTCTCTGCCACTATGTAAAGATCAGATCTCTTATGCTTAGGATTAGACAAACGGTCAGACAGACGATCGAACAATTGTTGTTATTCACGTTTGATGTTTTTGCAGATCAATATGTGTATGAACGAAAGAAAAAGAGAAAGAGAGTAAAACAACTGTTCGTTGAAAAGACAAACAATGTATTGACGACAAGAACTTGGATTATTCATACGAAAAATAATAGTTTTTAATAATCAAAAGAGAGAAGTTTTGCTTCAACGATCAATGTATTATTTCAAGCGAATCAATTTTTGTAGATCAGGCTCGCTCGATAGATGATCATTCGAAAAGAAACAACATTTGCTAATGATGAGTCATGGTTCATGAATACGATTTGTTCTGTTTGCTCTTGTTGAGATCTAAACAGCTACGTGATGCATTCCTAGTTGATTTTGTAGAGGCTGACAAGAAATCACTTGACTCATTATTCAATTTTTTCTCGTTACTAAAACCTCAACAACGGACAAGGAGTACACTGACACGAGAGAACTGTTTGAAAGAATAAAACGGAACAAAAACTGGTAAAGTCTGGAGCTTCTCAGCTATTGGTGAATATTATGGAAAAGAGACATTAGTAATGGAAGTTTACAGTTTGAAGTAAAGTTGTACTCAAATACGTTGATTATTTTATACAGATTTGAACGAAAGAGCAAAAATTTTATTCAAGTATGGGCACTAAAAAACCAACACTTACTGAAGAGTAAAGTTAACTTTTGATTTCAATCGTTTTGATGAAGATCTTGTCTTTTAATTTCAGAAAGCCTTTTACAACTGACACGAGTTATGACGACCTTACTATATACCTAGCTGAAAAATCTTGTGGAGAAAATCAAAATCAAAATGCAATGTCTAGCTATGCAAATATTGATAGAGGAACAGTAAATCTAAGTGAGTCCAATATTTTGACGAAAAAATTATATTAATTTCGTTTTTAGATGAGGCTTTGCATCTAACTGGCACTCTCACTACGAAGCCATTGGTATTAACAAAGGAATTGGAATCTCTCTATGATGCTCGTTATAAAACAGACTATTTTCCTCGTGGTGGTAAGAAGGTTGGCAAACCTCAAGCCCCACGTTACATTCGTACAATAGACAATGAATCAAAGATCACTATCCAAGTAAGCCGATAAAAATAATATAAAGCTCAACTAATCGCTTTGAAATTTTTAGCTTCCACAAGGGTATGGGATTCCAGCAGATCCTGAAAACTATTTTCTTGAAGTGTCCCTCGTAACTGTCAATCGAGGAGCTGGTCACCACTGGCATGTGTACCAATTTCAATTACATCATACTGATCAAAATGTTCGAGATGATAATCCTGTCGTCATGCCTATAACTGCGGAAAATTATCAAAAAGGCGAAATTGAGTATGTTATATTGAACTTGACGTTAGAATTCTTTCTTAAAATTGTATTATAGAATCGAACTAGTCGTTATCAAAACACGGAAAGATCACCTGAGGCAAGTTTTGTCCCTAAATCCATTTGTGCAAGAACCAAATCTAGGTAAATCGATTTACATGGCTGGCTATTGCAAATGCGAGAATTTTTAGAATTGACAGAGGGTTGTAAAACGATCGAGGATCTTGAAAGCAGATACAATCTCTTATGTGCACAGGTCGCATTTTCCATTGTTTATCAAATGTCAGATGGTAGTTTTGTTCGATATCCAAGTACGACAGTCATCTCCAATGAAATCGTTGAAAGTAGGAGTAAAAAAATCGAATATTCATTAGAAATTACATTCGTTATCCTATTTATCTGAAGAAAAGCCAAATCCTACTGGTTCGTATGAATTTATTTGTCATTTCCAATACAACACGCTTTATTTTAGATGAGATCACATGCCCCCATTGCTCCGGAACTTTGAGCATTAAAGAACAGAAGAAAGCACAGAGAAAGCGACCTTCAGCTGCACCAAGTGCATCAACAAAGGTAAAATCGGCAAGAATAGTAATTTCATGATAAACTTTTCAGTTGTTATTAGAAGGGTCGTGGAGTTTAACAAATGAACAAGTGCCGAAAAATCACATTCGTTTTCATCGTGTTTATTCACCACTAAATTCCGCCCGTTGATTCAAAAGCGCTCTCTATTTTGTTAAACGAAACACGTTGTTTTCTTTCAAATAAAAACTCCAAAAGAGCATAACCTCATTAGGATGATACAAGTCTATTCCCATTGCCCAGCAATTGATAAACAACAAAGAGAATTCTTTCACAAAATACTTCATGAGTATGCGGATTTCGACAAGTGAAGTAATCTACATTTTACAAGATTTTTCTGACAAGCACAAGTCTGTTCACACTCAAGGTTGTTTCATCAATCACTCAATTCAATCATTATTTGTAATAAATACTGAACAAAAGATTTATCTCATTATATTCCATCTAAATCTGTCGAATTTCATTTACTTCGATGTAATCTGTCACTTGTTATATTCATTTTGCGAGATAGCCTTGAAAAGATGTTTCCATGATAGATTGGAGAGCTAGTAGTCGACGAACACGCAAAAATGTTCTTCATCAATCTCTTTTGCCAAGAACAATTTATGGATAATAAATGACAAAAAACTTCATTTAAACACGCAACTTTCCTATTTATCCATTGATGAATTCACATCGATGGTAACTTTACTTTCGCAAGTTAATATCAAACAATCAACGATAAAGTTATTCCTCGTCTCATGTGGGATTATAAAAGACTCAAATGACAGACAACTCCTTCTGCTCATCAATTTCTTCTTTGACCGCTCACAAATGACCATTGTCTCACTTGTNATAGTTTTGTTCGATATGCAAGTACGACGGTCATCTCCAATGAGATCATTGAAAGTAGGAGTAAAAAAATCGAATATTCATTAGAAATTACATGCGTTATGCTATTTATCTGTAGAAAAGTCAAATCCAACTGGTTCGTATGAATTTATTTATCATTTTCAATACAATATGTCTTGTTTTGTGTATTGAGAAAGAAAGAAAATTATTCATCTAATTTTCAAATTGAACCTTTTGAAGACAAGCGGATATCAAATAATGAAGGCGAGATCAAACACTGTGTGTAGATATATGTAGGTCTCAAGTCATTTTCATCGTCTACATACTTGATCAGTCACAGTTGCCTGCACATTAGAGAAATAACAAGACCTTGTTAAATTCTCATCAGTGTCCTTTCGCTGTATACATGAGTGAGTAATTACTTGTCTATCTATGTCATTCTCTATGAATAAGTATGCTTAGTCAAGCTAGAGGGAGTGTCCATCAAAATATTTTTAAATCATCAAAGCACGACAACAAATCGCTTTTCAATAACATACCAACGAAGTCTTAGAAGTCCAACAATGCATACATACGTACACACATCTATCGATGCAGGCATTTTGCTCTTCTGCCTTCTATTTATAAATAATCGGACATCTGTTCTTCTGTCTTTTATTCTCTCTTGAGCGTTCAACATATAATAAATATACTCCAAACATAATCTAGTTCTTCTTTTGTAGTCCAATTAATAATAGCAGTAGCAGGCTTTGTCATTTCGACTGACTAATTGGATGGTTTGAAGAAAAGGCAAAAGAAATGGTCAACTTGTTTTTCTGATCGTCTCGCATCTGTAACAATAATAAAGTAACACACACGCAATATGGATTACGATCATTGCGGCGTACAAGAGAGATAATCGGATCGCGAGTGGCGAGCACGTATATATACGTATGCATGCATGCTCAATGTCGTAGACTGACCTTTTGGAGACTCAAGCCTAATTCGATGTCGGAAAAAAATATTGACATCCCATAGTCAGTCGCCGTCGGATGTTCTTTTTATATAAATAGTGGCTACCTGAGAAGAGGAAAGAAATTGATGATCCGCATCGACCGACTGTTCTTTTCAAGATACATATACACACACACATAAGAAAAAAAAACGAAGATTGACAGATCAAACATAAGAAGCGCAATGGTCCGATGTAGTCTTTGGTCCGTACAGATTTTCGAAACGTTGCAGAGCTCCGTCGATGTGATGTTGATGTTCAGTGAATCGAACATGTTTCGATGATAATCTCGAATTCGTCGCTGAGAGCGACGATGGATTTAACAGAAGAAGATTATTCGATTGTTCGGATGACATATCACTTGAACAATAACAACCATCATCCGAACAAGCTTTTGGCCCGGTGCCCGTAGCTGATACTGGGCTACTTGTAGTTGATGATGATGATTGCGGTAAATGCGTTGATAAATCATTATTATTCGAATTATTGATATTTTCGATCAGCTCCGATTGTTGCTTCAATGGTAAATAATACGTGTTGGGGAAGACGTTGATTGCATCGTAGAGAATCTGAAATCATTCAAACAAGATGTTGCAATCGATACCGACAAAAGGCGCGATGAAGAAAAGAATTTGTTCACTTACTGCTGTGCGCTCAAAATGCAAATCATCCGAAATACGAGTAAACTGGCCATTTGCCGTGTGCTGTTGAAGTTCGTTCAATGAAGTTGTTGATGAGGTCGAAGGAAATTTCCTTTCATTCAACATCGAATGAATGTTACTCGATTTGATGGTCGGCGTTGTTAAACTATTTTCTTCCTTTCGCCGTTTAATTTTATATTTTATACAACATATTAAACATATAAACAATGATATAAAGACAAAGCATGCTGCTAGGATACCAGCAAGTATGAGAATGTTTCGAGGATTTTGTTCCACGCGTAACCATAATGTGGTCGATCTTTTGTGTTGATCTGATGAGATTAATTGAATTTGAACTAATGTTGTCGATGATAACGATGGTTTGCCGTGATCACGTGCTACGACAATAATTTCATAACGTTCATATGTATTGGTGTTTTTAATACACTCGATTGTTCCTCTTGTCTCATTAATACGAAATAAATCTTGATAATTCGATAAAGAATACGTTATGCGACTATTTTCTGTATTCGGTTGATCACAATCGGATGCTGTGATTGTAAAAGTCGATTCATTTGGTACCATTGTCGTTTGATAGATTGTCTGATTGAATGTCGGTGGACAATCATTTATATCGAGTATGCGAATACGGATCGTTTTGGAAAGTCTTTCATAAGGTGGAATAAGGTGTTGTGCATTGATGGAAAATTCGTAGAAATCTTTCCGTTCACGATCAAGTGTTTGAGTCGTTACTAATGAATAGGATAAGCCATTCGATTGAACTTTAAAATCAGTATCAGTTAGATTAAGTAGCCATTCGTTTGGAATAATGTTTGTATCATTAATCAGACTAATAAAAGCGATAAAACTTCCCGCACTTTTACCTTCGGTGATTTCGACTGAGGAATCATTTAATGATTGATGAAAAAACTGTGGATAACGAATATCAAGGGTAAGCGAAGTAACAAAAGATGAAGAAGTAAGAAAGATAAAAAAGAATATAATTGACATCATGATCTAGAAGAATATCGGAAGAAATACAATAGTGTTCTCATGCATAAGCTTTTTGTTTCTTCTTTTCAACATGTATAAATATGAGAGAAATAGAATTCCTTTCTATTCTTTCTCGCTCTCCTTTTTTCTCTTTTACGAGAAATTCTTTCTCCTTCTCTCTCTCTCTCTCTCTCTCTCTCTCTCTCTCTCTCTCTTTCTCTTTGTCGTGTGATGGACGATGATGATGATCATCAATCAATCTTTCTTGCAGAGAGAAAAAAAGAGGCAAATGAGAGAGATGAAGAAGAAATTTGTTCTCGTTCTAAGCAATATTTATCTTACTCATATAAAATGTCAAATGTTGAAACATTAAAAACGTAAATTCACATCTGTGAAAGAAGAAAACTCCTTCTTTTTTTCGCCGTCCTCGTTTTCTTCTTATCAACACTTGGCTAATTCGCACGATAGGAAAGATTGATGTAAAGAAACATCTTGAGACGCGACACATTCAGACAACATGCAGATGTGTGTGCATGCGTGTGTGTCTAAAGATATCATGATCTTTTAATTCATTGAAGACCTTGCTTGACTAATCTAACGAGTCGAAGATCGATGAATATGGGTGGAGAATAAATAAGATCCCTATTGTTAACGTGTCTAACTATCATCACTCGTAATGAACGAATGTCTTTCTGCAGAAGACTCTTGTTAATCATTTAATTGCTTTTCTCTCATCTAACAAAGCATTGGGGGAAAGAAAACGAGAAGAAGGAAGACAACGGCGGCAGCTGGAACAATGCACAGACTCATACACACGTATACGAGAGGCTTCTGAGAATGTATGAGCATTTTATGGGGTACTCTCTCGTACTCGTCTCATACACATATAGTATACATTGTTGAACTGATGACAACTTGAAATGATCGACATTCGATCCATCTTTCCTCTTATCGCATGAATGTAATGAGCTCTTCGATTGTATGTATTGAGTACGAAAAAAGGTCTCACACCAGGTTATCATTCTCGAATAATACACTTGGCAATGTGTGTGAGTGGATCGATATCATCCTGTGTGTCAACCTCATTAGATATTAACGAGTGAGACAGTGAAAACAAACTTAACAACGACGATGTACATTCGCTCGACTGATAATTCCATTTACACTCTCAAATAAGATAAAATACATAGAGACATTTTTTAGCAGCTTTCTTGTCCGTGCTGAAACATGTATAAATATTAGAGAAATATAACTCTTTTCTATTCTTTCTCGCTCTCCTTCTTTTTTTCTCTTTTACGAGAAATTCTTTCTCCCTCTCTTTCTCTCTCTCTCTGTCGTGTGATAGACGATGAT
>CAJNOJ010000401.1:6857-81660 GCA_905250025.1 Adineta ricciae
TCGTAGACATCATCCGAAGAAGGAAATTAGGACTGTTCGGGCACATCTGCAGAATGGGAGATAACAGGCTGATCAAACACGTTCTATTTTCACAAATGGACGGAAAATCTCGAAGAGGACGGCCGTGCAGAGAGTGGCTCGATGACATAACGGAATGGTGTCAACGTAGTGGACATCACCTGTTCCACCTTGCGCAAGATAGACGGGCATGGAAAAATCTGATCCCGTAAATGGTTGGACCCAACGGGCGCCAAGCCTATGGGATATGATGATGATGATGATGATGATGATGATCTAGAATTGGGTCCTGGAAAAGTTTCTTCACTCATCTCACAGTTTTGCACAAATGAATATGGGTAGTTATCCCTATGCTACGTATTTATAAGATGTTCCCAAAAGAAAATCATTGACCCGCTAGAACGGTAATTTGCTCAGAGCGACTATCGTGACTTTTCCATCTCAAGTCGTGCCTCTATTTTAGCAACACTACGATGAATGCTGTAAAATAAGATAAGACTATTCCTGAATTTCAAATATAAACCAAACCGATTTTTCCGATTCGTATTAACGGAAGTTCTATTGAAAATCGCTCCAGTATCTCCACAGCGTACTGTCCAGTTGGAACAGTTACTACTCCTGATTGAACAGTTTTGGCCGAAGAAATTTATCAAGGAGAAACCTGAGCCTTGGGCTCTACGACATCATTTTCCCAGCCTATATTCTCCAGTCTCAATACCAATTTCACCAATTTTTCATCTACAACATCTGATTCGCCGTGCGACATTACGTGAGTAGTGTACCAATTCTTTTCCTTGTTTTATTTTCTTTGATATTCCATCTTTGATGCCCACAGAAACACACAAAAACAGTTTCTCTCTTGATGCCACTTTTTACTCATTCAAGAAAATAAGTCTCACACTATCTGTTCTGAAAAGAGGTTGGAGAGCATGAACTTCTCTAAATTATAATGCTCGCTAGTCACTTAAAGTACTAGCCTCACGAAATCTGTACGCACTACACTACACTAAATCAATGATCACAACGTTGACTATTTTAATGCAGGAACAAACACAACCAACTCTGAATTCAAATCCAAATCTGCGCTATTTCGAAAATTTCTTTCATATAAATGCTACCAGAGATGGCCAGTCAGTCATCGACAACCGTATCAGACACCACTCTCAGCTAGTCGCTCCAAATCCTTTATTACCTGTGAAACATTGTAGAACAGTTTAAAGAACATCGCTTACGGACTCATTGATTTTATAATCCTGAATACGCGATCGATTGATAAAGAGATCTCAAAACCTCACTTATGAAGTTTATCACCATCTTCCATGCGACATCAATATTTTTATGCTAACACCGATGGCAAACGCTGTGCGTCCTTGTACGGTGACTACTTAATATACCCATCAGATAAATTTCAACACAACCGCTAACGAATCCTTTCCTATGGCACAAGGAGATTCGAAGTATATCTGCATAATATACGACTAGAAGACGCAGGGATACCTCAATAATTTAGTATATTATCGTCTAAGTTGGTGTTCGTTTAACTTTGTTAGGTAGTTTTTCGAGAAAAAAGCTTTTTTTGATTGGTCACCTTTGATCTGTGACAAACATACACTCAAACGTATTTCACCTTTTTGTGCACTTTTTCGTATCCCTCTCCTCTCAATCGAGGAAATAAGTTAGAAAACGACAGGAGATGCAAATATTTAATGGAGAAACCTTTAAAGCAATGACATCCAAACACTGCATCATCACTCTCCGCAGCAGTATCCATTGAATACTTGAATCCAACTTTCAAGTATTACATTTGTCTTCTTGTTCACGTCAACCCATTCTCGACTATTGTCTCCGTTTAGAAAACATCTGGGGACGACTGATGATGTTAACTTACTGAGAAACATCTGAGCGAAAGTTCTCCCAGGTACTTGTTCTCTACTCCTGTCACTCTTTCTAGAGCCCTGTCAAAGTGCTCTTGAGTGAAGAAAAGCATCGTAGAAAATTTAATTAAGCATGCTAATAAGAAAGTTGCCTGGGTCGATCTCGCCCAAGCTTCGTCCTCAGAACTCCTTTCCATAGGATGCGTTAAAGTGATTTTTAAGCAAGTACGAGTTATTTCTTTTAAAAAAAATTTTTGCTAAAGTGACTAAGCTTAGGAGCGGAATAATGGGTCAGTCTCCATAATAGGCTAAGCATCGTGTCCCTAACGGCTGTAATGGAGAGTTTTCCATTTCTCAACTAGTGAAATCGGAAAATTCTACATTGTGGTTATTACGACCATTGCTGAAAGCCTGTGTGATACCCCGTTTATTCTCTGCTAAAAGAATGGCATAAATGAGTTTCGTGGAAAATACTATAACGAATCATATTCCCCTTCTGAGAAACGAATTCCATGCAACCTTCCAATGGGTTTAGGGAAGTACCATGAGAATTTTCGTGACGCGAGCTATAACAGGGACAGAATGCATACCGAACGAACACACACACACATTCTTCTTTATATATATATTGATCATACCTGTATAAGGTCTCATTGTTGTCTCTAATTCGGCTTGTGTCGACATTATTGTCGGAGGACAATATGTATTTGACGCTGAAAGATACCAACGACGTCGTTACATACTAGCATGAAGACAAATCTTACCTTCGTTTATTTTATAACAAATGACACTCGCTCGAATGCCTCCTATCATTTCGATTGTACCTAACTGACAAGATTCACTATACATCGAACAAGTTTTGTTCTCATGAAAATAAACGGCCGTTTGACAGTTGCTTGTGTAAACACATTCCCAAATACACGATTGAATCGATGCATCTGCTGACAATGTCGCATTTCCAAGAAATGCACAAGAAGAATTGAGATGATATAGTGCGGATCGATGAATTCGCGTGATCACAATTGCATTGCTCGAACTGACGAAAAGATAAATCAAGAGAAAATACACATTGAGAGACATTATAATTGTGTATGCACTGAAGGAGACAAGAAAATGGCACTGAAATCAAGTATAAACACATATATTTATATTTTCTCGTTCATGGCTGATGAAAATCAGATTTCCACATATACGTAATACTCGACAGTTGAATTCAACTATTCAACTACTCAACTACCGTAATTCGTTCAGTTGTGTTAACTGTCTAAAGTTTTTAGGGCCGAGTCTACACATAGCGTTGAAGCTGATTGAGGGTGTGTGGAGAGTGCGGCGGGGTAGAACATCTTGAGAGTGTGGTTGAGGATAGAGTGGTGATTTTTTGTAATAAATGAATAAATGAATAGTTGAGGGGGGTGAGGGTGTGGGTGAGGGTGTGAGGCGCGATGGATATGCGATTTGTGCCGAGGACGTGAGATTAGAAGATGTCGATAGTTAATGAACATTGATATTGGGACTCCCATCTCGTAAAGTATGGAATGGGATGCATCCGAGAGTTCATGAGTTTTTTCAAAAGTAAAGCTAAGACGGAGAAAACATCATTGCGAAAACTCTCTTGTTTGGTGAAAAACCTCATATTCGTTCTTCGTTTGAAAAATACTAGATCAGAGGTAAAACGATTTTCGTAAAAGATTACCCTAGCAAATAGAATGAAAACGTTCTACCAAAAAGGTAATAGAACATGAAGATTAAATAGCGCAAGTCTTGTCTAAAACTTAATCAATTTCAATTAATTTTCATCTGGAAAGATATCGTATGGAAAAGTTAAATAAGCTCTTTAGAAATCAGATCTTTTCTCTCAAATGAGCACTTTCCCACGAATTGTTGGTAAATCTAGGTTGAAATAGAAAGCTTACGTCTAGTTTGCAATGAGTTTGTGTAGCGCTATGATATATTCGAAAAAAAAACTTTCTTGCATTGAATTCAGAAAAGATAATGACACTCTTTTGCCATCAAAAGCGACGACTGGTAAAACTTGTTGAGTATGAAGGTACTCGACAAAAAAGAGAAATCAGCATTGTGAAACAACGAAATATTGTTTACTTCTACGTCAGGTTTATCGATATTGCTCTTGCTCATTCTGTAGAAAAGAATTTTTCACTCATTTGAAAATTTCGATTCTGTCGAAGAGAGCGAATACCATTCCTATATTATTAAGAACTCTTCGTCAGAAGTGAAAGAAGGGAATGGATCAATATCACATGTGCGCTATTTGATACCTTCTCAATTAATTCATCATAACGAAGCACATCCCAAGTTTCATTTTACAGCTCAATCAAAAATACAGTTTGATTTTGGACACGAAATTAGGAACACAATCAAATGAATGCGAGAACTTCGGATAGGCTCATCTTCGAACTCATAAACTAACGATATACGTACACACTGATTGACGCGGTATCTCATTTCACGAAGTTTGATGACCAGGATGTTTCTCTCCCGCGTTGATGCGAAACTAACTCGCAATCTTATTTGATATGCCGTACCGTCCCATCCTTCTAAAAAGATACCGGATCGATTCTACTTGAAATAAGTAATGAGCTCTCTCGTTTTTAGGGCAATATTCCATTTGATACGTATCAGCAAGTGCCGATAGATTAATACAGCCTAACGGTAAGTAACATTAGAGTCCTGCATCGGAATTTTTTCGGTATTGATTATTCTCAGAGCAGAGACTTCAGTTCAGTTCTTGGATTCTTTTGAAGGTATTTGATGGATAGAAAATTAAATTCTCTACCTCTGGTGCACGTTCAAAAGAATCTAAGAACTAAGATGTAGTCTCTACTCTGAAAATACCTAATCCCGATGCAGGACTCTACCCATTCCGTCGATTCCTGCAAAGCATCATATTTACAAAACATCAAATACGTCGCACACTAAATAGTTAGATAATTTATTCTTCTAGTAGATGCTTAACTCACGAATACCAGCAACGAATCGCAGAACTTAATGAAAGCTCTTTGGACTCTGATTCTTATTTTCACAAAATATCGCCCTGTCTCTCTCTACTAATGTCTTTTTCCAACAGTACATACATTATTAAAAAGAAAACTTAAACAGATAAGACATGAAGAAAAAAAAGAATATTCTTTTCTATCGGAGCAGCTACAGTAAGATAAAACTTCAAGTGTTTAATTTTTTATATAAAAGAAAGCATAGACGTGAGATAGTGAATGTAAAGATATCGTCTCTCATACTGACCGATAGATCCAACAAGAAACTTCATGAATGTGTAAATCATATAACCTATTGTTTGAAATGTGAAGACACTCTCATATCATGCAAAACATTCTTGTGCCCTTTATTCCAAATTTCACTGTTACTTCAGAAGATTAACCCATACAACCAACCTGAGGGTGTGGGGTGTGAGTGGTAACTGCCATAATCGATTTCGAACCTATTAAAGTTCGTTTTCAAATGGTTTGAGACTCAAAAATGATCAAAAGACATTATTTTGAAGAAAACAATATCAAATAACCAAATCTAAGTTGAATCTTGAGGGTGTGGGTGAGTTATATATATTGGAACCCTACAATCTAGATTTCGATCTTTCCAAAGGATCGATCATCAGGTAGGTTATTATCTGCATTCAAATTCAAATTCAAAAAGAAATCGGAAAGACTAATTAAAGTCCACCAAAATTGAGGGTGTGAGTCAAAGCACGCCATTATTGCGATTTCGTCCCTGCTAGAGGACTCATCAGATGGCTTTAGACTGCATAAGCTATCCAGATGATCCGAAGATCACAGATAAGCTTACATAATCTGCGTAGTTCGACAGATAGCTGAAAAGAAGCTGTTCGATGTACCGCTCATATGGTTGCGAATGGTACAATATAGATTATGTTCGCTTTGTTTATATATTGAATTCTGGTGCTGGGAAACAATGAGGCGAATGGGTGGCAACACCGGATTAGGGTGACATCTTATGGAATATTAGGGATGTTTTGTTTAGTTGTTTATTGGAAAGTGCTGTCGTCACGTGGCTTTTTGATATGAGATATATTATATCGGTGCTGGTTTGGCTTGAGTGTGATGTTGCGCAGCGCTTTAAGCTTAAAATCTGATTTTGAGTGTTTGAGGATACTTGGCAAGTGGTCAAAGAATCTGTTCGGCAGTTAAAACACGACAATAAACGAAATGTAATGTGGCGAAACTTTCGAAATGCTCAAAATGTCGATAACATTTAAACATGGGGAATGGACTCCTATTGTAGCTTCATTGATGATTATTTTTATACATCTTTCTGTACACATTGCTGGCCAATTGTCTTATACGTATAGTACGGTCCGAAATAAAAGCATTGTCTCAAGAATGATTAGTCGATAATTTAGCATTTTCACATCGTAAATCGTATTTAGCACCATTTTCTATATTCTTGATTTTCATGCGCTTAACTGTCTGGCTCTTGTGATTCTCATGCATTCCGCATATTACATGTAATTTATGTGCGCATGACTCATGCAAGTGTTCAAGTGCTTCTCAATGGAAAGAAACTCAAGAGATCATGACACATCTTGAGACGTGTCTGGCTCAAGAATGAAAAAAAAAGTTCGCCTAGGGTTGTCATTTCACTGTTGAAGAACAATTTTGTGATTTAAGTGTCTAATGAAATAAATGAAATGAAAAGTAAATAGTCAACCTTTTAGAAACAATCTAGATCTTATATAAAAAAGGCATGTGATATGACATCGAAAAACTAATCCATTCATTGCTAGGAGACGGGTTCTTATACACATCCACTACTATAACTTG
Organism: Adineta ricciae; assembly: GCA_905250025.1. Lineage (NCBI taxonomy): Eukaryota > Metazoa > Rotifera > Eurotatoria > Adinetida > Adinetidae > Adineta > Adineta ricciae. The sequence continues at coordinate 13,561 of CAJNOJ010000401.1, forward strand.
TAGATCAATATTTACTTGAAAAAATGTGCTTTAATCTTAATTTAAAATCAATGAATAATTCGAAAAATGGCCGGTTTGAAAGCATTTATCAACCGGTCGGACCGGACCGGCCTAGATATTCTTCACCGGTTCCAACTCTGGGCCCTGCTAGGAGCTGTATAAACGATTAGAGATATAGCACATGAAGAGTCTTTATGAGTGTGTTTATAATTGTATTATTTGTCACTAAGCTAAAAAGGTTTGCTTTTCAAGTTCAAGTTTATTTTTATGCGCTTTAATACTTGAATCTTAGTGTTTTTTTCATCTAATTCACGAGGGAAAGAACTCAACGTGTATTGTATTCAAGATATTCTCACCTTACCAGCAATCCTAAATAATTTTAGGCTAACATTTTCTTATTAAACCCGACAATCAATCTTAAATTGACTTCTTTAGTTGAATCGACCAATTATATCCCTTGTGACTAGTAAAAATGCTATAAGCTTGAGTGTGCGGATTCTAAAGTGCGTTAAATCTGAAAATGTTCTATTTTCATCCATAGTCTCGTTTTCAAAACACAAGCAGGTGAGTTCTACGTTTTAGACTCAAAGGGGCGACGCTTGTGCTTTTTCCAGATTGAAAGGTCACGACATTCATACTCTGCAACCTGCTCCGGCAAGGCTCTATTCCTAAATGACTGTCAGCAAAAATGAGTAGTTTTTACTATAGCAATTTACCGTATCTAACATAGAACATGCTTTTGTTGCTCGATAACTCCCGGTCAGCCGATATCATTCGATAGAGAATTTCATTTCGAATCTATCGCAAGACACTTGAATGCGCTGCTAAATTCCATCGTGTCCCCCTGGACAAACACAAAGAAGAGATTATGACATTTGGTGTCCTGTCCCCTAAAAAAGTCGATCCTACCATGATCGAAAAAAATAAAATACAGCCCGAACCGAACTCTATGACGGCACAACTCCTAATCCACTTATTCTGCCCATTACGGCAGTCATTCCTAAAATCCCTCAGACCTAATTCTCTAGCTGGAAATTCGAAAATTCCTATTATGGACATTATGGAGACGGTATATAAGGTAATTTATTTGCTCAGGACTCACTGGTAAAACTGACTTCCTCGGAAAACGTTATAACGCATCAAATCGCAGATTCTGACTGTTGACAGTCTTCACAGAAGGTTTCCCAATGTATAAACTTTGTACATTTTTATTTCATATCAGACGAAGAAGAATTTCGCGCTAAGAAAAATGTGGGTCTCTTTTCAAGATTTTCAATTGTTTTCATAAATTCGTCATAAATATCATTTTCAGTGAATAATTGCACTTGTTTATCAGATAAATTAATTGTTTCAATAGAAGTAAATTCTAAAAGAGTACCAAAAGTTGATTTTTGATCAATCCAATTGATACTATTGAATTCATCTGATAAGTCATTCAAAATAATTGATACCTGATGATATAATTCCGATGAAGAAACAATAGAATCTTGGGCAAGTAAATGTAACAAACATAATAAATTCTCAAAAGTTGAAAATTTTCTTTGATTTACCATTGAATATAAAAATTCAAATAATTTTTCAATAACATTTTCGCCATCAATTTGTTTAATGAAAGTAAATGCTACTGGAATTTCATCGTTATATACGTTTACAACCCATTTCCATAGATCAATGAGTTCATTTGTAAGTACACCAGACATAATATAAACATTAATTAATGCTTCAATATCTGATTGATCTGTTTTATGATACAGATATTGATAAACTTCTGCTTGTGGAACATCTCGGATAAAAATACATTTTTGAATTGATTTTTGAAATAGAAGAAAATTATTTTCAATAGCTTTGTATGCTATTTTCACGTAATTAACTGTTGGAGGCGAAAGATAATTAAAATTTGATTTATCACATAAGTAATCATGAAAATTTCTCGCAAATATATCAAGAAGTTTGCTTGAATTCTTTTCGATATGTTTAACGATTTCTTTTTCAATTTTATAATCATCACCAAAACATTCTTCCCAATGAAATAACGTTTTCTCCAATAAGAATTGATACTCTTTTTCCGGTGTCAAGGTCCATTTTTCTTCAAATAGATTTCTTCTTACTTGAAATGTTGGAAGAGATCTTTGTGCAATAATCAAACAAAAAGCAGCTCTTATGATAATTACCTCCGGTAATGATGAATTGAATATATTCTCGAGTGCTTGATTTAATTCATCTGAAATCTTGAGATTTCGATTCGATTTTTGCGTTAAATACAAATAATTTCCAAATGCCAGTAAACAAATGTTTAAAATATCGGATGAATATTCATCAAAGAAAAAGATAACTTGTTCTAAATGTGCAACTCCATAACCTCGTAGAAAGAGATGTTCTTCGTACATTTCATAATTTGTAAATACAAAAGAAAAACCGCTAGCAATTGCTTTTTGAATTTGTAAGAAATCATGATTATGTAAAAGTGATAAGATATATTCGTAAAGTTCATCAGAAAAATCATCTTTTTTGCCATTCCATATTGAGTTTTCGATCATCCATTTACAAAGAATAGCAATATATTCTTCTTTGAAAGTATTGGGATTTTCAAGATATTTTTTAAGATATTCTAAAAGAAAAACTCGTAAATCGTATGAACATTCTTTGACTATTATTATAAATGGAGTAGTTGAAGTATTTCGTTCGAATTCTAAATCAAGAATTAATTGAAGAACTTCTGTACGATGAATATACACAGATATTTGTCGAAAATATCCAACATTTTCATGTAAAAGTGTCAGAATTTGCCGGAGAATAGATAAATTGACAAATTCTGATTCGATTAAACGTTTTAAAAGTGATCGAAAATTACATTTTTGAATACAATCGAAATTTTTCTTGATAATATCAAACAAATCTGATGAATTTGAACCATGAATAATAAGTTGCAATGCGGCGTAATACGCCATATATTGCAAAGATTTATCCGTTTGATAAATGAGCCATTTTTCAATCTCTGATAAAGCATTTGGTTCAATGAATAAACAACACAAAACATTTTCAATAATTTTTGAAAGATTGTTCTTATTTGGTGAATTCAAATAATTTGTTATCCATTTTGCTATTTTAACACTCATAATTTTCTCATTGGTTGACAAGTCATTCCACAATTCATCTAAGTCTTTCCAATTAGAGATTCGACTCTGTTCATCATCATTTCTCTTCATTTGTAAAATTTGCATATCAAATGCTAATTCAGTGGTATAGATCAATGAGAGAAGAAGCGTATTCGATGAATTGAATGAATTTCTTTTGTTCAAGCATTCGTAGAGAATAGAAGAATTCAATTGAAAAATTTCTGATAAATCTGATTTTTGTTTAATAAATTCCAAAAAACAATTCGAAAACTCAGGATTACGAAGTTGTTTCAAAGCTATGAATGCTGCTTCTTGATTTGGTTTATCGTTAGAAAATTTCTCAATAATAATTTCGGCCATTTGATGAAACGCTACTGATTGATATTCATATAATGAATAACATCGAATAAATAATAATGTTGCGAATAATAACGAAAGATTTGGCAAAAGTATTTGCAACGAATTAATCATTTCTAATCTTAAATCTTGTCTCTGTTGAATTTCAAAGATTAATGGATCTTTCATATCCAACAAAACACTTAAGGCGAAGATTTTTAACATTGGATTGTTGATATTTTGCACAACAGAATACACTTCTTGACTTTTTTCAGGAGAAATTTTCAAAACGATACTCACCTTGAAAAAGTCTTGCGAGTATAATTGATGTAACTAGAAGTTTTAAATCTTTTCTTTCATTATCAGTAATATTATTCGCATCAGAAATACGTTGACGTTCAATTTCAATAAGTTTGTTCACATCGATTGGCTCATCAATCGAAATTTGCTCGAATAATATATTGGCACGCTGTTCTTGTTTTTCTTGTTCTCTACCGTGTTTGTTTTCTATCAGACGAATTATCAAATAGTTTTCCATGTGATAATTTTGAAATTGTGATCGTAATCGCGATAGGAGAAGATAATAATTTGGATCATTTTCATCAAGATTTTCTAAATGTATTAAAGATTGTAATCGAAATAAAACTCGTGATAATAAATTGAGTTTACTGTTTGAGTCATTTAAGAGAGAATAATATAAATTTTGAAGATGTTTTGGTATAAAAGAAAATGATTTTAATGAAATCTTTCCAATCATTTCTGTCGAATTCTGGTTTTTGTTAGTTGATTGAGGATTTTGTCGGGCAGGAACGAAATAACTTGGTGTAAGTAAAAATAATGAATAATTTATATCAAATTTATTCAATGCAGAGACACAAATGACGGAAAATTTCAAACGTTGTTTTTCGAATTCGATTGATTTTGGATAAAAGAAATTAACGATTTGCTGAAGATCTAATAGAAGAGAATGATCATTGATCAAATGTCTTCCGTCTTTATGAGAAATCCATGTTTGTTTTAAATAAAACCAATTTTGTTGGAGTCGAATTGCAGCCAGAGATAATCCGGAATATTCAGAATATTTTCTATAAAACATTTCTATCGAAAGTCCTTTTAAGCAAATTAACGCCATAAAAATATCAATAATTTCGTTTGAAGTATCTGTTTTCGATGTCTTCTCAAGAATATTTTCATAATAATTTATCAATGATGTCATTTTCACCCAATGGGACTCTTCCGAATTCGTTAAATATTCAACAATTGACGGTATAATTGACGATTGACGAAAGATTTGTTTGGAAGAAAAATTGATTCTTAAATCTTGATTTTCCAATATGAAATTGAGTCCTCCGCATACGAGACAAATAACAGAAAGTATTAATGGATGAATCGTTGATATACAGATATGGTTTGATGAAAAATACGATGAGAATTCATTGGAAACAATATATTCATGTGCATTTCGGATTAAGATAATTCTTCGAAAAGTTTGATCGATGAGAAATTCATTTGTTGAGTTTTGATTGCGATACTTGTTCAATTGTTGATAAATCTTTGGCAAAATTGATTTGAGTTTATTTGGAAATTGAACAATTTTTAATTGAATTGATTTTAATAGACTTTGACAAAATTTACGGAGGTTTAGTTCATCTTTTAAATGTAATTCCATCCATTCTTGAATTAAGTTTTCAGGTAATTTTAGGAAATTCCACAGAAAATATTTGTCAACAATAATATTTATCGAACAATTCAATAAATGATTCAATGCATTAAAAATAACTGATTTCATTGGTAATCGTCGAAGATCTTTGAAACCTTCGAAAAAGAGTAAAATTCCCAAAGGAATTGTAGACGATTTATCAGCATTTACGAGTAAATTACAGAATTGATTATAATCCTTAAATGCCCATTTCCAACTAATCCAACCGAGAGTTAAAAGAAGTGATTTTCGAAAACGTGATTTGCTAGTAAATGTAACAATACGTTTAGCGAGGCTTTCTATCGAGGAATTTCCAAGTAAAGATTGCGTTACAAAATAATCTTGAAATAATGAATGTTGAAAAGAAAATACTTCTAAACCTAATTCACTTATAATATTCATTTTCGATTGAAGAATTTCTAAAATTTTCTCAGTATATTCACAAAGATTTTCATGATTAATCGATAGATTTCCGTGTTGTTTCAAAACCATTTGACATAATCGTTTTAGATCAAATGCATCAATCAGATTCGATGATGAATTTGTATGAAGATATGTGGAAGTGTGAATTAAAAATTTGATTAAAATATCCTTTGATATATGAAGTTCTTGATTGGGCCAAGAATTTAATATCGATTGAACAATAAAATCATAGATTTCTATTCGAGATTTGGGATTGAAATTCTTATTTAATTGAAAAATATTTTTACAAATAAAACATAATAATAAAGGATTGAATGTAAGCGATGTTGAATGTTTTTTAAATATACACTCAATAGCATTCAATCGTCGATTAGATAAATATTTCATTTTTTCTTCATTTAATTCAAAGCCATGTTTAGATAAAATCTCCAAAATACTTTTTTCTACTTGTTGCATCCATTTTTTCATAAATATTCTCGATTGTTTACGTTCTAATAATAATAATAAATAATGATGAATAAAAGAACCAAGAATAGGATGAAATTGATATCCAACTTTTCGAGTTGTTACAATTAATTGATTTCCACCGGTTATTTTTGGTGATCCTATTTCATAATAGATTTTATTCTGACTATTGCGTATGACATCATCAAATGCAGAACAAAACTCTGGTGTAAAAATAAATTCATTGATGAATTCTTTTATCCGATCAACAATTTGACCTCTTCGATGAATATCATCGATCTCATCGAGTCCATCTAAAAGAATCAATGCATGACCGTGATCGATAAATTCACCAAAGAGATTTTCTTTGTCATTAGAAAGATTATTTATATAATCATATAATGTTTTAGATTGATTTTCATAAAGCCATGTGGAGAATTCAGTTAAACGAATTAAAATTGGAAAACGATTTGGAACATAATGATTTTCATTTAAATTCACTTGTTCATCATTGTTACAAATTGCTTCAGCAAAGATACACAATATCCATCGAAGAAGTGTAGATTTTCCACTTCTTGGATCACCTAAAATAACAATCCACCGATCATATTCTAAAAGTGTTTCAATTGTTTTTGATTCACCAAATCCAGACAATTCACTTTCGATCGAAGGGAAAAATGTGTTTGAATCACGATTGGCTGTTCGACATAGTTCAATAGTTGTACTGAAATGATCTTCGATATCTGCTAATAAATGTTTTGAACAATCAATTTTTATATCAATGCGTTGTAATTGTTCTTTAACTGATATTTCATTTAATTGACAATTTTCAAGGACAAAATCATTGATATTTTCTATCAAATCGTCGATTTGTACTTTTGAATAAACATAAATACAATTATGAAGATATTCATTGACGAGTTTTGCTTTTTCATTTACTAAATCTTTGAAAATCTTTCGTTTTCCAAATTTATGTTGAAATTGTATTTCACGTTGCATTCGTTTCTTCTCATTTGTAATTTTCTTCAAAAAATTATTCCAATTTTCCCCCATACTTGTTTCACCATTCGGTCCTTTGAGCGCATAGATTATATCATCGTATAGATTAATCCAATAATCTTCCAGAAGTTTTTTATTATTACTCATTACACGATCTAATTGTCGACAAAATAATTCAGTCCATTCATTTTCTGTTGAGTTTAGTTTGATAAATAGGTCACGAATATCCATTAAAGTATGTCCATGGATGACATGTTTCAATGTGTCTTTTTCTAATAGATAATCGATTGAGTTTATTGCACGTGCAATTATCTCATTCATATCTTCTTCAATAATAAATTAATATCCCTTTCACACAAAAACTAAACAAAATTAATCTCTTTTTAAGTCAATGCTCATTCACATCGAATATGTGATGTACCAATCAAAAAGGAACAGAGCCTCTGTGAAGTAATCGATATTTATACAGGAATTTCTTGTGTTCTTGAAGATGTCAGCATTGTATAAACGCAGTTGACACACATAGAGCTCGAACAGACAGAAAAAGGAATTAACTTAATCTGAGGATGAGCGTACTTCTTATTCATTCACATTCTAGTTGTTAACGTAAAAGTGTATTACGAACATAAATAAAAAATAACCAGTTAGTCTTTTGCTAAGCAAGTTCAGTCATAACACGAACACGTTTAGGTATAAAAGTAAGACATGTTATATATCCACATGAGATAAATTTTGATCCACTATCAATAAATGCAACTTGTTATAGCATTCTTGTTACAATCATCACAATATATCGTGCATTTCTCATGTTTCAATTATATCTATAAGCATCATTATAGAATTGAATCATACTTGCATACGATTTGCATCAACTCTTTGACATTCCTGTGTCGTAGATGTCACCAATCGGGAAGGCGTCAAAACTATCGTAAAATGATGATAGATTTGTACACTTAGGAGAGCCTAATTAAGATAAAAGATAGTTAATTATCATTTGCTCACACACTGTATAAAACAATGATGATTTTCTAGTCAATCGTTATCAACTTCGATTTCACTACATAATATGAAATTTTAGCGAATTTCGAAACTAAAATCACATTAATATCCGTTCATCGGTACATCTTGTACAGAAGAGTTAAAGAACGAACAATGAATTTCTTATTTTATCGTACATAATACACAAGAATCGATATAGCTCAATGCTAAACAATCAAAAGTGTCTCTTAATTATAACTACTCACAACAAAGATAATCGAACCTTTTCACAAAAGCATCTGTTTTTCCCTCTTCTTCTTAATTTATGTTGTCTTTCCAAGCACTGTTCCACATTCAATTCATATTTTCAGTTAAGTCTTTTTCGTTGAAAGATACTTAATTAATTATTCAACGTCATCTTTCTTTCGACAATACAATTGTTATTATTTTATTCTACTACCTATTGATGGTGCATTGCAATCGGTACTTTGATCTCTTGAATTATAGAAACGTCACAAACGTGGACATACGCACACCTTTCTAGACTATTCTATCCGGTTTTTTCTCAATGTACAAATTTAAGTTTATCCCTCGAGCGAAAGATTTCGCTGGGTTGTCAACTTGAAAATCGTTTTATCATTTTGACAAACGATGAAACTTTATATAATCACAAAATCATGAACCGTTGCAGATATTCGAAGTCTTTGAGAAGAATTAAAAATGAGTCGTTTCATGCATCAAACAGATCAAAACTACCGAGAGTGAATCTGTACGAAAATTCTTCGAAATGCGTTATTAATTGTTTCGAAGTATGAAAACAAATGGCGAATGTATCGACATTAACTTATTCCGCGAAATCTTGCACAATGAACTTTCCAACAAACCTTATGACAAATGTTTATTATGTTTCCTTAACAAAACAAACCAAACATATTGAGAGTGAGCGTCGCTTGCGTCATGAAAATCTCTCATCGTTACTATGGTGAAGATTGCAATATTTTTCTCACTATTTAACAATGCAGTCTGCTATCGATCCTATTCATAGTTTTTAATCCACTTGCTGCTGTAAAGTGACCGAATAAAGGTGACCTACCCAAATATATATTTTACTTCGATAAAATAACTTCAATAGAGGGGTGAGGGTAAAGTTGAATATGAGATTAAAAAAATACTGTTACCCTCAAGACATAGTCGAATATATGATGAGAATGACATGATACATGATAAATATATTTTTCAGTCGGAGAAAGTTATAATGATTCTTCGATTTGGAGCAGAATAAAAGAGTGAAACCGATAAAACATATTTTATCTCAAGTCAATAGAAGCTTTTTTTCCCTCATTTATTCATCTGATATAAATATTTTGTGCTGAGTTAAAAAATATTCTGATTTCATTCTTCGAAAAACATGTCCGAGAACATACAAGCAGCTAACTGTGAAGGTCACTGGGAAGAAAAAGAATTTCTCCTTGAAAGAGTAAGTTTCAAATGAAGAAACTTACGTATTATTCTTCTTCATTCGTACTCCGATAGTCAAGTGTTGACGACAATACTCCACTTGGCTTTGCGATTGCCGGTGGCAATGATTTACCAATTGTTAAGAACTTCATATATATTATTGTAGTTCGTATCATTAAAAATGGATTAGCGGATATTGATAAACAGTTGAAGTGAGTGAATGTCTGGATGCCAGAGATTGATAATGAATTTGTTTTCGTAGACTGTACGATATAATCTTACGCGTAAATGAAACTGATTATTCAAATATTAAACATCGAACAGCTATTGAGACATTGAAAATGTCGGGAAAGCAAGTTTCATTAGTAAGTCTTACTTTCGATAATTTTTTTATTTTATGTTATGATATCTGTTTTTTACTTATCACATGTAGCGAATTCGTCGCCTTAAATCTCAATTTATGCAAACTATCGAGTTAGAACATCAAAATGGAAAACTAGGGATCGCAATAGAAGGTGGTATTGGAAATGAATATTTCAAAGGGTTTGTCTAGAATTTCTTATATCACGATTCATAAGAAACTTTCAGAGATCATGGTGTGTTTGTTACTCATATCTACAATCAAATTAGCAAAGAGTTGAATATTGGTGATCGATTAATAGAAATCTCATCCAAAGTTAGATTTATGATAAGTCTTTTGTTCTTTTTGTAAGTTCTCATTGAATAATTTTTAGAAAAACACGTACGATCTACGATTTGTCACACATAATGAAGCTCGACAACGAATTGGGTTAGCATGTTCAGATAGTCAGAAAGTGAATTTAACTGTTAGTAATCGTGCGCGAGCGTCGACAAGGTAAATTGATCAAAAAAGATTATATTTGTAAACTTGACGAGCAATTTGTTCAGGCTCACTAGAAAATCAAACATTCTGCATCCGGGTCAGAATAATCTTCGCGGTACGAAAGACGAAAGTAAAAATTAAATGTTTTAGTTTATTTCACTCATATATATATATCATTCCCTTCAGTAGGCAGAAAAGATAACCCAGTGATTTCAGGTCAAGTTCAATATGATGAACGTAATTATCGAAACCAAGGAAGTAATAATATATGATGTTAAATTAAGAGAATAACTTAATTCCTGCTTTATTTCTATCTATGAAGCCTCCCTTTCAAGCAATGAAAGTAACTATAAAATGATTTCTGATAGCAAAATAGTACCGCTGCGCAAGGATATAAATGAACAAATACGAATTCAGTCATTTGATTTCGAAGGTAAATTATGAAATTTTAAATCTGGAACTACATTGGACACTTTTGTCATATTATTCATTTAAGATTATCAGCGATATGAAAGTTACAATAAATCACATGCGATTGGCTATCCCACGGAAAGGGCAGTATTGTCGCCTACTCCTCTTACGGCCGATTTGCAAATTCATCTTGCAGTAGCTCAAAAGACCGGTGTATTACAGTTTGATCAAAAAAATCTAAAAGAAGTAATTCTTATATAGATTTTATTTCACATTCTTCTTCATTAAAAGATTCCACCTGAAATCTGTTTGATGTCTGGCTTGCGTACTCTGTCTTTAAATAGTAACGACATCCGGCTGCTTCCGGATAATTTAAGAAACTTGATCAGTTTGAAGAATCTATTTCTAAAATATAATCATATTGGTAAACTATAATTTATCATATTATATTCTATGGCAGAATGTTTGTTTAGAATCTCTATCTTCAATTATTTTTAATCATCATTTATCCAAATTAGAGATTCTTCAATTAGATGGCAATCTCCTATATTCTCTACCTAGTTCATTTTCTTATTTGGCTACACTGAAACAACTAAATCTTTCGAAAAATAGATTTTCTACAATTCCTCAAGCAATCTTATATTTACCGAATTTACAACTGCTCGATCTGTCCGGTAACCGTATCAGAGAAATTAGGGATGAAATCGAAAGTCTCGAAGTAGATGAGCTAAATTTAAATAACAATCAAGTAACTCTCTTGCTAAAGTAATTATATCGATATTTCTTTACTTTTTTTCCTGTTTTTAGATTTCTCAAATTTCAACAAATATATCAAAATGTAAACGACTGAAAATTTGCCGATTAGACAATAACGAACTTAAGTTAAAATCGATTCCTACTTCGTTATTAAAAAACTCTACTGTATTTCAACTGAATATTAACGGTAATTTGTTTGAACAAAAACAACTTCAACTACTCGAAGGTTATGATGATTATGAAAGACGATATACAGCAAATCAACACAAAAGAGATGCAACTGCGATACTTGCATCCATGAAATGATACAGTCTGCTAAATTTCTGTGACAAGAATATAGTGTATGTCAAATCAATGTGAGTGATCTTAATACAAAAAATAACATGTTCATTCTCGTGATATAATTACTGAGATATAGTTATAAATTTATAAGAAAAACCCACCCGTTCACATCCTCAAGGTAGCTTTGATATTAAGAAAAGCAAGAGTATATCGCACAAAGTAAAAAACATCAGGTCACGGAGGGGTAGAATTCGAGTTAAAGAAACGTTCTGACCATTCGTACCAACCAGAATCGAGGACAGTGAGGATTTCAGCTAGGTTTAATTCATCAGCAAAAATAACGGCTACTCTTGCTCGCCAACCGGTTCCACACATGTAGATCAATCGTTTGTAGCGTCGATTATTGGAATTGCTTTGTCGCATCAATTCGAGATATTCTTCCAATTCTTGCCAAGTTAAATTTCCATCGAGTAGATCGAACTGAAAATGTGGAATACGACCAGCTATTTTGACGTATGAATAACCGGTAACTTCTCCGGAATACTCTCGATAAGTTCGAACGTCGATAAATTTCGTTGCTGAACAGGAAAATTGGCTAATTAATGTAGTTAAAATCCATCAGTAGATATTCTAGATAATTTTCATGGATTTCGGATGAAATTTGTCAAAAGCAAATTTAAAGAACTTTCGCAAAATAAACTTACTTATCTGAATTGCTATAACCTGCATCAGCTGGTCCTCCAGTGCACCATTCTTGAAATAATCGTTTTGATTTATAGATGATAAAAGGTGGCCAAAGAAAACCGGTTGCTGAACCACAAAGCATCACGGTTATATATGCTTTACCACCAGTTCCACCTTCAGTTCGATATGGATTGATTGTTTGTCTATGAACGAGTACTTTGGAATAACCAACACTGTCAGACATCCCTGTGATTTAATCCAAAAGGAACTGATGTTCGATAGTAAAAAAATGAGTATCGTTTTACCAGTCTCATCGCAATTAAAGATTTGACCTGGTCGATTGACCAGGTCATTATCATTGATGATCTTAGTTAGTAAATCATGCCAACCATAGACTTGTTCGATAGTTACTGATGCACGTTTTTTTTCTAGTGGACGTGACTTTTTGAGAACCAAATTTCGATGACGTTTAAGAAATGAACGAAACCAGTCATATGATGGTGCTCCCGATGGGAACAAGTGACTTTTATTCAGACTAGTAGCATATTGCTTTGCCAAATCCAAGAACTCTTCGGTCGATAAAGGTTTTCCCCAGCTCTTCAAATGAGAAATAGTTTCATATTTTTATGAAGAAAACAACACACATTACTTGTAAAACCAAAGCTGTTTCTTCGAGGCATTGCTCTTCTGACTTGCTAAATTTGGTGGGACGACCGGTTTCTTGATAAATAGTCAGATTGTTTACGTGTGAATTTAGAGTTGTATAAGGAACATGGAAATAATTTGCAGCATTTCGGATACTTCGACTTCCATTTTCTACCGCCTCGAGAGCAAGTTGAAAGTCATTTTCAATATACGTTTTTTGTAGGTTTTTCTTAATATATTTTCTTGGCATTTCAAGAAATTACGTTTCGAAATTTTGTTGAAAAATGAGAATAGATTAAGTTATATTCAGTTTTATTGATTAACGGACAAGTATATTTATATATGTATAATACAATGAACAGAACGAAACAAAAAAACGAATGAACATGTCAAAATCACAGTTTCTTATTGGTCCTTCACATTCATTCAATGAGTAATAGAACGAAAATGACAGTTAGTATATGAATGATATTTACGAGATTTATTTTTCGATCCATGAGTGGATAAATACCGAAAATTTATCTATGATTTCATTACACTTAGCACGCTTATTCTTTCTTCCAACAAACGATTAAAACCATAAGAATTTTCATTGTTTCGTTTGAAAAAGCAACTGTAATGAAAAAGCATATAAGAATAACTTCCTGCATTCATACATCGTACAGCATTAATGGCATCTGTACATGATGATAGTTGATTTTATGTGCGAAGATAGGAAATAGTTAGCTGAACAATTCTTCTTAAGTTAATACTGGTCAATATTGCATGCTAAAGACGGTAGAAATTTTTTAAATTTCCGTTAGCTGAAATAATCCGAGTGATCCGAATTACCCCATGCAGTTATTACGAGTGATACGAATTACCCCACGTACTTACTATGAATGATCCGAATTACCCCAGANCATTGATGATCTTAGTTATTAAATCATGCCAACCATAGACTTGTTCGTTAGTTACTGATGCACGTTTTTTTTTCTAGTGGACGTGACTTTTTGAGAACCAAATTTTGATGACGTTTAAGAAATGAACGAAACCAGTCATATGATGGTGCTCCCGATGGGAACAAGTGACTTTTATTCAGACTAGTAGCATACTACTTTGTCAAATTCGAGAACTCTTCGGTCGATAAAGGTTTTTCCTAGCTCTTTAGATGAGAAATAGTTTTATATTTTTATGAAGAAAACAACACACATTATTTGTAAAAACCAAAGCTGTTTCTTCGAGGCATTGCTCTTCTGACTTGCTGAATTTGGTGGGACGACCGGTTTCTTGATAAATAGTCAGATTGTTTACGTGTGAATTTAGAGTTGTATAAGGAACATGGAAATAATTTGCAGCATTTTGGATACTTCGACTTCCATTTTCTACCGCCTCGAGAGCAAGTTGAAAGTCATTTTCAATATACTGTTTTTTGTAGGTTTTTCTTAATATATTTTCTTGACATTTCAAGAAATTACGTTTCGAAATTTTGTTGAAAAATGAGAATAGATTAAGTTATATTCAGTTTTATTGATTAACGGACAAGTATATTTATATATATAAAACAATGAACATGTCAAAATCACAGTTTCTTGTTGGTCCTTCACATTCATTCAATGAGTAATAGAACGAAAATGACAGTAAGTATATGAATGATATTTACGAGACTTATTTTTCGATCTATGAGTGGATAAATACCGAAAATTGATCTATGATTTCATTACACTTAGCACGCTTATTCTTTCTTCCAATAAACGATTAAAGCCATAAGAATTTTCATTGTTTCGCTTGAAAAAGCAACTGTAATGAAAAAGAGTATAAGAATAACTTCCTGCATTCATACATCGTACAGCATTAATGCCATCTGTACATGATGATAGTTGATTTTATGTGCGAGGATAGGAAATAGTTAGCTGAACAATTCTTCTTAAGTTAATACTGGCCAATATTGGATGCTAAAGACGGTCGAAATTTTTTAAATTTCCGTTAGCTGAAATAATCGGAGTGATCCGAATTACCCCAGTTAGGGTAACTCTGATCAACTTCAACATCTCTTTACCATTTTTGCTGGATCTTTTTTTTTGGTACATGGTATCAAGTTCATTCTTTCACCAGTAGATAGAGGACGTTCGGTTCTGCGGTTTGTGGTAGAAAAAATCACCCTTCTATCACGTATAACGGAGGAGAACGAAACAAAACATTATCAATTTTTGAAATGTTGATCCGAATTACCCCACCGGTCTCTACCCCATAAGGGTAAGCGGATTTATTGCTTTGGACTACGTTGGCTAATCCAGAAGTGAAAAATTGGTCTTTAGAAAACTAGGTGCCAATAGCTTTGTAGGCAACCTTTCGAGAAGCGGTTTTCACCAATCGATAGAGCATGTGATGAGGCAGATAATTTGGAAAGAAAGTTTTTCAAAATAACGAATAGTAAAAACGTTACAGCTGTTTTACTGAGTGTCACTGATTCTTTTTATGCAAACAGCCCTCCTTACTCTACTAAATTTTTTATTCTTCTCTATTATACTTTCAGCAATCACATAGACAAGAACATTGCCAGTCATATACTTACAATGATGACAATACTTTTTTTACTCTAATACCACATTACACTGACTGTTGCACATTTTGTAACATTACTATCAACACTAGCCATATTAAGTTCTCTCGGTCCACATCCATCAGTAAAAACGAACTCGTAGTTGAATAGAACATGATTGATATTGTAAAAATGAAGAAAGAAATGGTGAAGCAAANGACATTTCGCTTCACCATTTCTTTCTGCATTCTATAAATACTGCTCTCTCATGTGTAGAGAGCAGTCTCGTATGGAACGATTTTACTGATGTATGTGATCCTCAGTTCTCTATATATGATGACTGTACTGGATACATTATGATTACCATTGGATGTGGATCGAGAGAACTTAATATGGCTAGTGTTGATAGTAATGTTACAAAATGTGCAACAGTCAGTGTAATGTGGTATTATCCACGAGATAATTTAACATTAACAATTGAAACATCTTTCACTAAAAAACAACGACCATATGGGATTGAAATCGATAATGATGAATTACTCAAAGGTATACCACATGTTTATCGAATTCTTGATGGTCAAGAAACAGAAATCACAACAACTGTCAAGAGCATTATTCAAAAATCGGATAATAATTTCCAAGTCGTTCTCAAACTACAAGGCCCTCCAAAGCTCGTCGCCCTTCATGCCGATATTAATTATAAAGTGATTGAGATATAATCGGACCGTTTCGATTTTATTCTATCAATAGAATATAGTCGTTTGTTAAGTAATAATAGAATCATTCTATATGCTCAAATGAATCCGAGTATGTGTTGGTGAATGACGATTCTCAGTCCTACGAATTCTTAAAAAAAAAGAAAGTCATATAGGAATGTCGAACGGTATTTCAAACACACTAAGTTATATCTAGATTATGTTTCTTCAGATCATCACTCTATCAAAACTTTTTATGTAAATTCAAGTAATTGATAGTAGTTTTCTTACGAAAGACATAAATTATAGTTTTAATGTCAAGGAAGAAATCCATTAACGAATCTAAATCGATGGTTGCTCCTCTCCAACCTACTTTTAAAAAAATCAGTATGACAGAATTTTTTTCTGTAAAAATGTGTTGATTTTATGCATTGCGCAATTGCATTATAATGATTCTGTCTACTTCCTTCGATTGTAACGAGGGTCATATCGAAAAAAACTGGTAAAAAAACTGAAGTTCGTTTGTGTGTATGTATGTCCGTCGCAGGTCAAAGGACATTTTTCCGAAAAGCCTCAAAAGTTCATAATACGTCGTTTGAGAGGGGTTTTGAAAGTGAAAGTTGGTTGAGAAAGGGGCTGAGGTAGGGTGGGAGGTAAAAGAACGTTGAACCCTGGTGTCAAAGGTTCATAGTAAAATTTCATCATGAGTGGAAAAATGAGCAGGTGAAAGAAAGTTTTTCAAAAATCCATATGTGCAAGGAAATCGAAGCATTGGTGCAAGAAGTGAAAGAACCAAATGATCAGCTGGAGAAGAATGGAACATTGGAAGCCCTCGAGCAATAGTGGGTGACGTTGGCTGAAGTCTTGATGGCATGTCAGACAAGTCGGAGTGAATTGCTGACTAAAGAACGAAAGTGCGTCGATGTAATCAATAATAATAATATGGATTTGATTCATCTTGACTCGGAGCTTGACTAGACTGAAAATCCCGTTTAAATATATATTGATTTAATCCGAACATAAAACTTTTTTCTACTTTTGCATATCAATATAGCTTGCTTCGAACTATAATAAACTCTCTTCATAAACAGAGTAATTACTAGTAATGTTCATCAATGTCCAGTTCAGCAGTACTTAGGTTTCCATCTGGAGTAGGGGATTCTTATTGACTAACGTATTACGAAATATTTTTTTGCATTTCTATCTAATCAAAAGAAATATGACAATTTATTCAAGCATAAATCAAGTTCATTCATTAGCGCAGTCGCTTTGATTTCAAATATGAAGAAAGAAATATTGCTATCAAATAAATCCGTTATTCTGCCAAATGTGATATGAAAAGGGAAAAGAATATACATTAGATAAAAGTAAATCACTATTACCATCAAATCTCGTAGATTATTAGAATAAAGCTTCTCTTTATACATTGTATTAGTAATACCATTCGATCCTATATGTAATTTGGTAAGTGTCTTTAGGCACCAAATAAAAATCAACATATACATAAACTCCAAAATAAATTCACTTACGATGTTTTTCTCTAACGATACTCTGAAATATTCTACACCATCATTTCCAATTTGATTACAAGAAACATACATTTCTTTCAGTGTCTACACGTTATCACAGAATATATTCGTCAGTTGAAAACGAAGAAAAAATGACCTTGTTCATTTCCAGTGCATTGGCAAGATAGTGTGCTCCTTCTCTCAAGATTGTATTTCTAGTTAGATCCAGCACAATAAGTGTCTAATTATAGAACATCAGAATAAGACGTAAGGACAGAATCATGCTCACTGTGTTGTTCTGTAATGCATTGGCAATAGACTTTGCTCCACGAACTCGAATGTCATTCCTGCAAAGATTTAGTTTCGAAAGTGTCTCTGTCTGAACTAGTACATCAGCCATTAGTTGTGCCCCATCATCACTAATCTGGTTATCTGTCAAATCAATGTCTAATAGTGTCTAGAGATTCACGACAAATCGAATAGGCACTAGTTCAAGAGATGGGTGAGGATCACTTTGTTGATTTTCAACATATTTGCAAGATATTCAGTGCCTTGAACTCCAATTTGATCGTGTTTCACGACGAGTGTAGTTAGTGTCTGTTGAACGAAGAAAATCAGATGGAAATACCAACGATGAAAGAGAGAAATACTGTATTATCTTGTATGGCATCGGCAAGACTCTTTGCACCAGCTACTCCGATTCGAGCAGAGGATAGAATTAACGTTTTGAGTGTCTACAAGTGGTATACGTACGTAGTAGATTGTATACTTGCTAGTAGATATCAGAGTGTTACCCTGTTATCTCGCAATCCAGAAGCCAGATTCTGTGCACCATGATTGCCAATGACGTTTTTTCTTATGCACAATGTCGTCAATCTCTATATATATATGGATAATAATGTGTATTAGGAAAAAGTACCGATAAATTCAATATACCATGTTATTTCTTAAAATATCACCAAAATGATCTAAATCATCGTTCGATGATTGATTCTGTCTCATATTCAATGTAGTAAGTGTCTGTATAATGCAGATTAGAGATATAATTCGATGCTTCTTGAATATTACTGGATGATTAGCAATGGTAGAAAAAAAATATTCAATTGTTGTTTCAGCGATTGGCACCCATGTCATTGCTAACGTGATGAGTGTCTATATATATATATATATATATATATTGAAAGAAACATTTTCAGTACTAGAAATTTACTCGATGAGTTTGTGATTCAATCACTTTCGCATAATATATGTGTCTTGTTCTGGAAGCTTTGTCTGAATCAAATGTTTTTATAGTCTGTAACGAAAAGTGAATATAAAGATCTGAGATATTTGATGTTTCAACACAAACCGTATTGCTTGCTATTCCATCCACGAGTATTCTTATTTCAGGTTTATCAGGGTGATTGGCATTTAGATGTAGCGCTTTGAATGTCTGTTTGAGAAACAAAGGATATGTACAAGTTCGAATAAAAAAATAGGAAAGAAAATTACGGTGTTTGCACATAATCGATTATGAATATATCGTGTGCTCTTTAGAGAAGTTGCATTTCCATAGCAAAATATTTCAGAAATCGTCTACACGAGAGCTTCTGACTTATGTGAACATAGTCGACGAACAAAAGATTACCAGGTTTTTCTGGAGTGCTATGCACAGCGATTGTATGTCGCTCTTCTCTAGTTGGTTCTTCGATATATCTAAGGTAGTGAGTGTCTTTGTACGATGATGAAACAAATCAAAGATAAAGAAATTCAAGACAAGAACAGTACTAACTTTGTTGGTTTTTAACAGTTCAGTTAAATAGGCAACTCCATCACATCCGATATAATTATAACTTAGATTTAACGTATGCAGTGTCTGTTAATAGAAAAGCAGGTGAATAGAAGAGAAATCATAAACAAATGATACTTACAGTATTGTGTTTCAAGGCTTNAGTGTTCTTTACACGCTGAAAACGGCGTTTTTACCGTGTAAAGAACACTTTTTGATCGTGGAAACGCGTTTTTCGAAAACCTTGTCTGCTTGGGCAAAGCTCGTCGCCCTTCATGTCAATATTAATTATAAAGTGATTGAGATATAATCAGACTGTTTCGATTTTATTCTATCAATAGAATATAGTCGTTTGTTAAGTAATAATAGAATCATTGTATATGCTCAAATGAATCCGAGTATGTGTTGTTGAATGACGATTCTCAGTCCTACGAATTCCTAAAAAAAGAAAATCATATAGGAATGTCGAATGGTATTTCAAACACACTAAATTATATCTAGATTATGTTTCTTCAGATCATCATTCTATCACAACTTTTTATGTAAATTCAAGTAATTGATAATAGTTTTCTTACGAAAGACATAAATTATAGTTTTAATGTCAAGGAAGAAATCCATTAACGAATCTAAATCGATGGTTGCTCCTCTCCACCCTACTTTTAAAAAACCAGTATCACAGAATTTTTTTCTGTAAAACTGTGTTGATTTTATGCATTGCGCAATTGCATTATAATGATTCTGTTTACTTCCCTCGATTGTAGCCTCAAAAGTTCATAATACGTCGTTTGAGAGGGGTTTTGAAAGTGAAAGTTGGTTGAGAAAGGGGCTGATGTAGGGTGGGAGTTAAAAGAACGTTGAACCCTGAGGTCAAAGGTTCATAGTAAAACTTCATCATGAGTGGAAAAATGAGCAGGTGAAAGAAAGTTTTTCAAAAATCCATATGTGCAAGGAAATCGAAGCATTGGCGCGAGAAGTGAAAGAACCAAATGATCAGCTAGAGAAGAAGGGAACATTGGAAGCCCTCGAACAATAGTGGGTGACGTTGGCTGAAGTCTAGATGACATGTCAGACAAGTCGGAGTGAATTGCTGACTGAAGAACGAAAGTGCGTCGATGTAATCAATAATAATAAAATGGATTTGATTCACCCTGACTCGGAGCTTGACCAGACTGAAAATTCCGTTTAAATATATATTGGTTTAATCCGAACACAAAACTTTTTTCTACTTTTGCATATCAATACAGCTTGCTTCGAACTATAATAAACTCTCTTCATAAACAGAGTAATTACCAGTAATGTTCATCAATCTCCAGTTCAGCAATACTTAGGTTTCCCTCTGGAGTATAGGATTCTTATTGACTAACGTATTACAAAATATATTTTTGCATTTCTATCCAATCAAAAGAAATATGACAATTTATTCAAGTATAAATCAAGTTCATCCATTAGCGCAGTCGCTTTCATTTCAAATATGAAGAAAGAAATATTGCTATCAAATAAATCCGTTATTCTGCCAAATATGATATGAAAAGGAAAAAGAATATACATTAGATAAAAGTAAATCACTATTACCATCAAATCTCGTAGATTATTAGAATAAAGCTTCTCTTTATGCATTGTATTAGTAATATCATTCGATCCTATATGTAATTTGGTAAGTGTCTTTAGGCACAAAATTTTAAAAGAATCAACATATACATAAACTCGAAAATAAATTCACTTACGATGTTTTTCTCTAACGATACTCTGAAATATTCTACGCCACCATCTCCAATTTGATTACAAGAAACATACATTTCTTTCAGTGTCTACACGTTATCACAGAATATATTCGTCAGTTGAAAAGGAAGAAAAAATGACCTTGTTCATTTCCAGTGCATTGGCAAGATAGTGTGCTCCTTCTCTCAAGATTGTATTTCTAGTTAGATCCAACACAATAAGTGTCTAATTATTGAACATCAGAATAAGAGATAAGGACAGAATCATGCTCACTGTGTTGTTCTGTAATGCATTGGCAATAGACTTTGCTCCACGAACTCTAATGTCATTCCTGCAAAGATTTAGTTTCGAAAGTGTCTCTGTCTGAAGTAGTACATCAGCCATCAGTTGTGCCCCATCATCACTAATCTGGTTATCTGTCAAATCAATGTCTACTAGTGTCTAGAGATTCACGACAAATCGAATAGGCACTAGTTCAAGAGATGGGTGAGGATCACTTTGTTGACTTTCAACATATTTGCAAGATATTCAGTGCCTTGAACTCCAATTTGATCGTGTTTCACGACGAATGTAGTTAGCGTCTGTTGAACAAATAAAATCAGATAGAAATACCAACGATGAAAGAGAGAAATACTGTATTATCTTGTATAGCATCGGCAAGACTCTTTGCACCAGCTACTCCGATTCGAGCAGAGGATAGAATCAACGTTTTGAGTGTCTACAAGTGGTACATGTACGTAGTAGATTGTATACTTGCTAGTAGATATTAGAGTGTTACCCTGTTATCTCGTAATCCAGAAGCCAGATTCTGTGCGCCATGATTACCAATGACATTTTTTCTTATGCACAATGTCGTCAATCTCTATATATATATATGGATAATAACGTGTATTAGGAAAAAGTAACGATAAATTCAATATACCATGTTATTCCTTACAATATCACCAAAATGATCTAAATCAGCGTCCGATGATTGATTCTGTCTCATATTCAATGTGGTAAGTGTCTGTGTAATGCAGATTAGAGATATAATTCTATGCTTCTTGAACATTACTGGATGATTAGCAATGGTAGAAAAAAAATATTCAGTCGTCGTTTCAGCGATTGGCACCCATGTCATTGCTAACGTGAAGAGTGTCTATATATACATATATATTGAAAGAAACATTTTCAGTAGTAGAAATTTACTCGATGAGTTTGTGATTCAATCACTTTCACATAATATGTGTGTCTTGTTCTGGAAACTTTGTCTGAATCAAATGTTTTTATAGTCTGTAACGAAAAGTGAATATAAAGATCTGAGATATTTGATGCTTCAACACAAACCGTGTTGCTTTCTAATCCATCCACGAGTATTCTTATTTCAGGTTTATCAGGGTGATTGGCATTTAGATGTAGTGCTTTGAATGTCTGTTTGAGAAACGAAGGATATGTACAAGTTCGAATAAAAGAATAGAAAAGAAAATTACGGTATTTGCACATAACCGATTATGAATATATCGTGTGCTCTTTAGAGAAGTTGCATTTCCATAGCAAAATATTTCAGAAATCGTCTACACAAGAGCTTCTGACTTATGTGAACATAGTCGACGAACAAAAGATTACCAGGTTTATCTGGAGTGCTATGCACAGCGATTGTATGTCGTACTTCTCTAGTTGGTTCTTCGATATATCTAAGGTAGTGAGCGTCTTTGTACGATGATGAAACAAATCAAAGATAAAGAAATTCAAGACAAGAACAGTACTAACTTTGTTGGTTTTTAACAGTTCAGTTAAATAGGCAACTCCATCACATCCGATATAATTATAACTTAGATTCAACGTACGCAGTGTCTGTTAATAGAAAAGCAGGTGAATCGAAGAGAAATCATAAACAAAAGATACTTACAGTATTGTGTTTCAAGGCTTGCACAAGGTATTGAACACTAACTGCGTCGAGCCAGCTATTACTAAGATTCAATGTGATCAGCACCTATAGACCAATGAGAAAAAAATATGCAATAATCATAACAAAAGTAGTTTTGCTTACTGTATTTTCCCGTAAAATATTAGCGAGATGGATTATTTCTGGTGTAATAATACTATTATAACGTAGATCGAGTTCTTCGATTGTCTTAATGTATAATAAATGATTGAGAAGATTAGAATGATGAGAAAATATGAATACTGTATTTTTCTGTAAAGCATCAGCAATATATTCGGCGGCCACATGGTTAAAATGAATTTTGTTCAACGAGAATTTCGTTAATGACTAACAAGAAAAGAAACCATGCGTAAAGATCAGAAAGAGAAATTCGAACATCACCTGATCATTTTTTATTCTGCTCACCGCTTTAACAACTAAATGACAAGAATCTCTATTTTCCTCTAAGGATACTTTGACTGGAGACGATTGTAAAGATTCAAAGAAATATTGTGCCCCAGGAATACCAATTTCATTGCGAGTGAGATCGAGCTTTGCCAGAGTCTAACGAGCAAAATGACTAGGCAAAAAATAAGAACAAGAATTACTTTATTGTGTCGCAATGCTAAAGCGAGATCTCGTGCACCATCATCTCCAATTGCGTTACTTGCAAGACTAATAATCTTGAGTCCCTAGACATAATGAAAAAGCAATTTTGTCTAGAACGAAGTCGAAAAAACATAGATGATCACATTGATTTTGTTTTGTAACACTTGTGCTAACGACTTTACGCCGGCATCTCCAATCCCGATGTTACAAAGATAAAGCTCTTCCAGTGTCTGAGAAAGAGGTAGAAAATCTACAAGTGACACATTGATAGAACACAAAAATGAATGAAGATCACCATATTCTTTTGTAGCCCTTCGGACAACGAACACAATCCGTTGTCTCCTAATCCGTTACATCCAATATTCAGTATAGTGAGTGTCTACATACGAGGACACAAATGATAAGAAAAACTAAAAATGATAATAACTTTGTTAGTCTCCAACATATGAGCTATATGACAAGCTTCTTGCGCTTTAATATTAAATTCTTGAAGATTCACTGATGTCACTGTCTGTTAATATTGAAAGTAGATGATGTTACAAATCTCACAGGAGAATGAAATTTACGGTATTATTTTGTAATGCATCAATAATACGTTGTACACTAACATTTTTTATCCAATTTCTGTTTAAATACATCATGACAATTGGCTAAATTTCAAAGAAAAACTATATGAACATATCATGAAGACAAAGAGTTCAAGTTTACATGATTATTTTCCAACACAGGGACGAGATATTGTATATCTTCTTCATGGACGTACCCGTGAGAGATATCTAATTTGATGAGTGTCTACATAACATGAGGGCAAAAGTATGAAAGTGAATTCATAATGTTGTATCAAACGAAATATTTTGTCTTTTCATTATAAAAATGATGAAGATAGACTTACATTAGTGAACTTGTGATTAGATAATCGTTGAATTGAATGATAGTTATTGTTTTTAGCTGAGATTGCATAACACACGCCTCCACAATGGTAAAAATGAAAACTTATTGGTATTGTATAAAGTAAAATAGTTGAACGTCCGAAGACATATTCACAACCAATAAACCAACGTTTTTCATTCACCCAAAATGGTTCTAGAAATGGATCAAGAATTGATTGAAGCTTAATTTTATCATCTGGTGCAATTTTGTAGGAGACTAAAAATTCACATGTGTCAAGGAAATTCAATTCAGTGCGGATAAATTTTTCCCAATCATAAAGATCAACAACCGAGTTGAATATCTTTTTCCAATAACGTAACTTAAGATGACGAAGTTTAGGTGTTGCTAAAATTAATGATCTAAGGCATTCTATCGGCACTGAACACTCAGTAATGATCAAACATGTTAATGGTGAAATGAATGAGATGTTAGATGATGGTGTACACATTTGTTCAGTGTTCATAATACATTCCTCCAGTTCGAGTATTTTTAGACAAGGTAATTGATGAAGAAGAAAACGATATTCACTATAAAGACATTTTCTCAATTTCAAATACGTTAATTTGCATGGAATAGGCCATGACATATTTTCAGCATTGTATTCTAACCATTTACAGTACAATTTTTGAACATTTAATCTCGTTAACATTGATGAAAGCATAGAAAATATTGCGTAATTTGGTCTATTGATGAAATCGATTTTGAGTGAGATCAGTTCTATGGAATTTTCATTCGTGAAAAGATTTTTCGAATATTCGTCTTTCACTTCAGGAATTCCCAAATATCGAAGTCGTGTAAATCGAGTCTTATATTTATGAACCAAGCTATTAAATGTCTCATACCATCTTTCCATCAAGTCCATATGCAAAGAAATGATAGAATGGTTTGGCACAATACGAAGTAGATGTTCCACAGACGTTATATTTCTCTCAGTAAAGTTAAGATGAAACCGATTATATCGATAAACAATAGTACGAAGTCTTTTGCAAACACGACCAAGTGTAAGTAGAATCGTTTCGATATCACAATAATCAAATATATGATGAAGTATTTCGGTAGGTAGATTGATTAAATATGTGTTTTCCATCTGAAATAATAAAACTACTGTAGAAAAAAATATTCTGAGAGTGACTGCGTCGACTAAGATCTTCTAACAACTGTTTGTCGTATCTTCTGTATACAAATAACAATGTGTTTTTTCTCGTTCTTCATCATATTCTTTATTCTTCTATTACACTTTATTTTATATCAAAATTGTTTTTAACTAACGCTGTCGGTTTTATCTTTCGAGCCTATTCATCACTTGGGTGCTGACGACTCTGGAAAAATAGGTGTTACAAACAGAATGAAAATGATTATTTGAATACCGGTTTAGGTTTCAGAACTTGTTGACTAGAGTTGAAGGACAGATGTAAGGCATCGACGCATCTAGTCGAGACGTTACCTGTCTTTCGTCAATGCAGCGAGATCAAACATCAGTATTATTGCACGCTATGTGCTGAGTGTTCTCGAATTCTCTCTCATAGATAGATTGATTCATGCGAGTCCTTCACGTTACGAACAGTAGACTACGACAGAGATAAAGGAGCTGCTAGAGAGAACCGGCTAACACAAATTAAACCCTGGATTTTCTTCTATTTTACGTTTCGATTTCGTTTTCTTTGGTCGAAATTATCTCGACATCGATTTTTCGATATTTTTTCTTTCGGCCTTTTCATGGCCATTCGCCCAGTGATGTGAATGATTTGACCAGTTTCATAGTTTCTCAATGTGATACACTTAATCTGTGGTTCCCAAAGCCACGAAGTTTCATCGTCGGATTTTATTGATTATGGGAAGAAATCATTTGCAAGTAGAGAACTGAATGTGTTAAAGATGTGTTTATTATCAGTCATTTCTTGAATCTGGTCTAGAAAATGAAATGCTCTGACCCTCGTGTTGATGATGGAAATATTTTCTTCATATTCACATCTTCATCATACGTGAACATGTACATCAAATGAAAAATTGAATGTAGTGAAAGTCGAAACTTGCTCTTTTATATCATTGAATTCTCTATTCTCCAATTGTGTAATCTTTCTTGAGGATCTAGATATGATGATGAAGAAGAATAGCGACACTCACAGTGTAGCAAATCCAAATAATATTCACATTCAACTTGAGTCAACACTTCAAGATTTTCCCTTCTCAGTGAAATCGCACATGTGCAATAACCGACCCTCATTCTTTTTTGTTTCTTCTCTGCTTGGCAACTGATGGAATGTTATTTGATGGATATGACGTGGCGTCTGGGTATTTTTGTGCTAATAAAGTAAGTATTGTTTTTAAAAGATTCATTCTTTCATTCGTTAACAATGTTGGAATAAGGAGAGTGTGGAATATTTTTCTTAAACGTATTTGTAATGCCATCACGTAAAACAAATCTGTAGATCATTCATGTAGGATATCTTGGACACGGATTCGCACATGAGTGTACTCCAACTCTGATCACATTTGTTCCAGGTGAGAATCGGTAGAGTTCGTCGAGTTGCATCTGGAATAAGTGTTGGAATGGTAGCCAGAAGTGAAGAAACGAATCCGTGTTCAAGATATTCTACATGATCATTCGCTGTTCTTTTTCATAACGATTGACAAATGTTTAATAATCTCAGTTGAATATCTTCTCTCTTTAGTATTAATTTGTACTCTCGTATGGTGTGGAATCAGTGAATAAGAAACGTGTCATTTTGATTATACATCAATGGAATCAAACGGTACACATTCTCATAAACGAAAATTAGCCGCTGAAATCAGTTCATCTATCGATCACGATCAAATGTTGAGATATCAAGAACTTGAAACGCATGTCAAAAATATTCTTGAAGAACTTCAAATAATCAAAAACGAAAATCGAACTCTGAAATCACAGATTGATAAACTTCAACAACAATATGATCAACTAGCATCACAAAATCAGAAAGAGAATTCCGAATGGAATCAATATTCTCATAAAATACATTCTGAGAATTCTGAATACGACACATTGGTCAAACAATTTGAAGAACGTTGTGATTTAGTTGAATCAAGCAACCAAACTCTCACGGAAAGACTCGATAGTTGTCAGCAAACATTTGAAAATCAACTCACCAATCTTCAACAACAATTGAATAACTTTGGAATTCAAGATACAAAGTCTATTCAACAACAATCCGTAGACAAGGAAATGTCTTCATTTGATGAAAACAATGATGGTGGTGCGATTATTGAAGAAGCTCTGTGCACACCTTGTGAATCACAAATTTCATTATCCACTGATGAAATTCAATATGGATTATTCGATATTTGTGAGAAGTATAAGGTTATTGTCTTGAAAGAGAAAGATAAATTAAAATTATTTGACTATTATGAACAAACAGATGAACGTTCATGGGGAGAAGTTGGAAATAAAAATTTTGCCACGTGCATTCATTGGTGTTCGTTTCTTGATAAATTCTTAATTCTATACAGATTTGGTTTATATAGCTNAATGATGAGAAAATATGAATACTGTATTTTTCTGTAAAGCATCAGCAATATATTCGGCGGCCACATGGTTAAAATGAATTTTGTTCAACGAGAATTTCGTTAATGACTAACAAGAAAAGAAGCCATGCATAAATATCAGAAAGAGAAATTCTAAGATCACCTGATCATTTTTTATTTTGCTCACCACTTTAACAACTAAATGACAAGAATCTCTATTTTCTTCTAAGAATACTTTGACTTGAGACGATTGTAAAGATTCAAAGAAATATTGTGCCCCAGGAATACCAATTTTATTGCGAGTGAGATCGAGCTTTGTCAGAGTCTAAAGAGCAAAATGACTAGGCAAAAAGTAGAACAAGAATTACTTTATTGTGTCGCAATGCTAAAGCGAGATCTCGTGCACCATCATCTCCAATTTCGTTACTTGCAAGACTAATAATCTTGAGTCCCTAGACATAACGAAAAAGCAATTTTGTCTAGAACAAAGTCGAAAAAACATAGATGATCACATTGATTTTGTTTTGTAACACTTGTGCTAAAGACTTTACGCCAGCATCTCCAATCCTGGTGTTATCAAGATAAAGCTCTTCCAGTGTCTGAGAAAGAGGTAGAAAATCTACAAGTGACACATTGATAGAACACAAAAACGAATGAAAATCACCATATTCTTTTGTAGCCCTTCGGACAACGAACACAATCCGTTGTCTCCTAATCCGTTACATCCAATGTTCAGCACAGTGAGTGTCTACATACGAGGACACAAATGATAAGAAAAAATACAAATGATAATAACTTTGTTAGTCTCCAACATATGAGCTATATGACAAGCTTCTTGCGCTTTAATATTAAATTCTTGAAGATTCACTGACGTCACTGTCTGTTAATATTGAAAGTAGATGATGTTACAAATCTTACAAGAGAATGAAATTTACGGTATTATTTTGTAATGCATCAATAATACGTTGTACACTAGCATTTTTTATCCAATTTCTGTTTAAATACATCATGACAATTGGCTAAATTTCGAAGAAAAACTGCATGAAAATATCATGAAGACAAAGAGTTCAAAGTTTACATGATTATTTTCCAACACAGGAACGAGATATTGCACATCTTCTTCATGGGCGTACCCGTGAGAGATATCTAATTTGATGAGTGTCTAGATGACACGACGGCAAAAGTATGAAAATGAATTCATAATTTTGTATCAAACGAAATATTTTGTCTTTTCATTATAAAAATGATGAAGATAGACTTACATTAGTGAACTTGTGCTTAGATAATCGCTGAATTGAATGATAGCTATTGGTTTTAGCTGAGATTGCATAACACACGCCTCCACAATGGTAAAAATGAAAACTTATTGGTATTGTATAAAGTAAAATAGTTGAACGTCCGAAGACATATTCACAACCAATAAACCAACGTTTTTCATTCACCCAAAATGGTTCTAGAAATGGATCAAGAATTGATTGAAGCTTAATTTTATCATCTGGTGCAATTTTGTAGGAGACTAAAAATTCACATGTGTCAAGGAAATTCAATTCAGTGCGGATAAATTTTTCCCAATTATAAAGATCAACAACCGAGTTGAATATGTTTTGCCAATAACGTAACTTAAGATGACGAAGTTTAGGTATTGCTAAAATTAATGATCTCAGGCATTCTATCGGCACTGAACACTCAGTAATGATCAAACATGTTAATGGTGAAATGAATGAAATGTTAGATGATGGTGTACACATTTGTTCAGTGTTCATAATACATTCCTCCAGTTCGAGTATTTTTAGACAAGGTAATTGCTGAAGAAGAAAACGATATTCACTATAAAGACATTTTCTCAATTTTAAATACGTTAATTTGCATGGAATAGGCCATGACATATTGTCAGCTTTGTATTCTAACCATTTACAGTACAATTTTTGAACATTTAATCTCGTCAACATTGATGAAAGCTTAGAAAATATTGCGTAATTTGGTCTACTGATGAAATCGATTTCGAGTGAGATCAGTTCTATGGAATTTTCATTCGTGAAAAGATTTTTCGAATGTTCGTCTTTCACTTCAGGAATTCCCAAATATCGAAGCCGTGTAAATCGAGTCTTATATTTATGAACCAAGTTGTTAAATGTCTCATACCATCTGTTCATCAAGTCCATATGCAAAGAAATGATAGAATGGTTTGGCACAATACGAAGTAGATGTCCCATAGACGTTATATTTCTCTCAGTAAAGTGAAGATGAAACCGATTATATCGATAAACAATAGTATGAAGTCTTTTGCAAACACGACCAAGTGTGAGTAGAATCGTTTCGATATCACAATAATCAAATATATGATGAAGTATTTCGGTAGGTAGATTGATTAAATATGTGTTTTCCATCTGAAATAATAAAATTACTGTAGAGAAAAAATATTCTGAGAGTGACTGCGTCGACTAAGATCTTCTAACAACTGTTTGTCGTATCTTCTGTATACAAATAACAATGTGTTTTTTCTCGTTCTTCATCATAGTATTTATTCTTCTATTACGCTTTATTTTATATCAAAATTGTTTTTAACTAACGCTGTCGGTTTTATCTTTCGAGCCAATTCATCACTTGGGTGCTGACGACTCTAGAAGAATAGGTGTTACAAACGGAATGGAAATGATTAGTTGAACATCGCTAGTCAAGACGTTACCTGTCTCTCGTCAATGCAGCGAGATCAAACATCAGTATTATTGCACGCTATGTGCTGAGTGTTCTCGAATCCTCTCTCATAGATTAATCCATGCGAGTCCTTCACGTTACGAACAGTAGACAACGACAGAGATAAAGGAGCTGCTAAAGAGAACCGGCTAACACAAACTAAACCCTGGATTTTCTTCTATTTCACGTTTCGATTTCGTTTTCTTCGGTCGAAATTATCTCGACATCGATTTTTCGATATTTTTTCTTTCGGCCTTTTCATAGCCATTCGCCCAGTGTTGTGAATGATTTGACCGGTTTCATAGTTTCTCAATGTGATACACTTAATCTGTGGTTCCCAAAGCCATGAAGTTTCATCGTCGGATTTTATTGATTATGGAAAGAAATCATTTGCAGATAGAAAACTGAATGTGTTAAAGATGTGTTTATTATCAGTCATTTCTTGAATCTGGTGTAGAAAATGAACTGTTTTGACCCTCGCGTTGATGATGGAAATATCTTCTTCATATTCACATCTTCATCATACGTGAACATGTAAAACCAATGAAAAATTGAATGTAGTGAAAGTCGAAACTTGCTCGTTTATATCATTGAATTCTATTTTCTCTAATTGTGTAATCTTTCTTGAGGCTCTAGATAAGATGAAGAAGGATAGCGACACTCACAGTGTAGCAAATCCAAATAATATTCACCTTCAACTTGAGTCAAAACTTCAAGAGTTTCCCTTCTCAGTGAAATGGCACATATTCAATAACCGACCCTCATTCTTTTTTGTTTCTTCTCTGCTTGGCAACTGATGGAATGTTATTTGATGGATATGACGTGGCGTCTGGGTATTTTTGTGGTAATAAAATAAATATTGTTTTTAAAAGATTCATTCTTTCATGTGTTGACAATGTTAGAATAAGGTGAGTGTAGAATATTTTTCTTAAACGTATTCGTAAGGCCATCACGTAAAACAAATCTGTAGATCATTCATGTAGGATATCTTGGACACGGATTCGCACATAAGCGTATTCCAACTCTGATCACATTTGTTCCAGGTGAGAATCGGTAGAGCTCGTTGAGTTGTATCTGGAATAAGTGTTGAAATGGTAGCCAGAAGTGAAGAAACGAATCCGTGTTCAAGATATCCTACATGATCATTCGTTGCTCTTTTTCATAACGATTAACAAATGTTTAATAATCTCAGTTGAATATCTTCTCTCTTTAGTATTAATTTGTACTCTCGTATTGTGTGGAATCAGTGAATAAGAAACGTGTCATTTAGATTATAATACATCAATGGAATCAAACGGTACACATTCTCATAAACGAAAATTAGTCGCTGAAATCAGTTCATCTATCGATCAAGATCAAACTTTGAGATATCAAGAACTTGAAACGCATGTCAAAAATATTTTTGAAGAACTTCAAATAATCAAAAATGAAAATCGAACTCTGAAATCACAGATTGATAAACTTCAACAACGCTATGATCAACTAGCATCACAAAATCAGAAAGAAAATTCCGAACGGAATCAATATTCTCACAAAATACATTCTGAGAATTCTGAATACGACACATTGGTCAAACAATTTGAAGAACGTTGTGATTTAGTTGAATCAAGCAATCAAACTCTCACGGAAAGACTCGATAGTTGTCAGCAAACATTTGAAAATCAACTCACCAATCTTCAACAACAATTGAATAACTTTGGAATTCAAGATACGAAGTCTATTCAACAACAATCTGTAGACAAGGAAATGTCTTCATTTGATGAAAACAATGATGGTAGTGCGATTATTGAAGAAGCTCTGTGCACACCTTGTGAATCACAAATTTTATTATCCACTGATGAAATTCAATATGGATTATTCGATATTTGTGAGAAGTATAAGGTTATTGTCTTGAAAGAGAAAGATAAATTAAAATTATTTGACTATTATGAACAAACAGATGAACGTTCATGGGGAGAAGTTGGAAATACAAATTTTGCCACGTGCATTCATTGGTGTTCGTTTCTTGATAAATTCTTAATTCTATACAGATTTGGTTTATATAGCTNATTATCCACTGATGAAATTCAATATGGATTATTCGATATTTGTGAGAAGTATAAGGTTATTGTCTTGAAAGAGAAAGATAAATTAAAATTATTTGACTATTATGAACAAACAGATGAACGTTCATGGGGAGAAGTTGGAAATAAAAATTTTGCCACGTGCATTCATTGGTGTTCGTTTCTTGATAAATTCTTAATTCTATACAGATTTGGTTTATATAGCTTATCATTAAAAGAGAATCGGAAAACTTCACAAATGAATTTTGATGAATTAAGTCATATAAAGTATATAAAAGTTCATCCTCTGAAAGGTGATACACCAATTAGAGGAAATAGTTTTGTTGAATTATTACGTTATATAACATCATCACCGAATTTACCTGATTATTTATATTTGAATCGTGGCTATCGTCGAATTGAATTAATTAATACAAGTTCATGGAAAATCAAACGCGGTTGGTCAAAACAAGATTTGAATTATGATGATCAACATGAATTGAAATTAATAACACTTAGTTTCGATGGAAATTGTTTAGTAATGAATGTGAAATGGAATGATTGTGAACGATTTATTGATTTAAGAAAACATGATGGGCAATTAATTTTAATCAAAAGAATTCGAATGGAAAATGAATCATCAGCGTTACTTCATCGAATACAAATTCCATTTGAACAAGATTTTTGGTTAATTATTGATGATAATAGAAATCAACTTTATAAAGTATCCATTGATCCAAATGATGAAAGAATTGTACCAATAAAAACAAATCAGATTAAAGCAATTCAAAATGTTCCTTCTCATTTTCGATTTATTCCTAATCAAAAATATTTACTCGTTGGCGCTGTCATTGGGAATAGCACACAAAAACAAGGTGTATTCAAATTTTTTAGATTGCCTCATTCATCCTCAACACAGAATCAGAAATCGAACTGATTTCACAATTTCCTCGAAAGACTTAAACTTTTAGTGTTGTTCTTGTTTATTTCGAAATAAAATTCAAAGGAAACTTAAAATACATGTTCAATCTTTTCTCATGGTGAATATCCATAATGAGTTCCGTCCTTCTTTATTTCTCCATTTGCATCAACAGGATGATAGTGTGGATATTGACCAGGGCCATGTGCACTATGATGGATGGGCGATTGATGATGATTACTCGCTCTTCTAGCTTGTTCTTCAGCTTCTTTTCTACTAGGACACATTATGAAATGTAACATTGGTTCACCGCTTGGACCAGCTCTTCGATGAACATAACTCATTTTTCAATCAAATCGACTTATTACTTATAAAAGAGAAACAATGTTTAGATGCCTTCGTCGAATCTAANATTGACCAGGGCCATGTGCACTATGATGGATGGGCGATTGATGATGATTACTCGCTCTTCTAGCTTGTTCTTCAGCTTCTTTTCTACTAGGACACATTATGAAATGTAACATTGGTTCACCACTTGGACCAGCTCTTCGATGAACATAACTCATTTTTCAAACAAATCGACTTATTACTTATAAAAGAGAAATAATGTTTAGATGCCTTCGTCGAATCTAAACAAGAAAGTAACATTACTATTGAGAGTGAGGATGCATACTTTGAAAACAGTATTTTTAATAGAAATGTCTGACTAGCAGACGAGTGCTCTGAGTAGAATACACTCAGATCCTCATGGTGCTGGGATGGCGTTATCTATCGTCAAAGTCACTTGGGAATAGTTTCATGCAGGTTACCAATACACTTTCGACATTTTCATAGACATATGAAAGCTTCATTAAAAACTTAGTCTGCTTTTCACTGGGGAAAACCTCATCCCCATCCACAACCTCAAGATGATCAATCTGATTCTCCTATCGAAAATTTTCCTGTAAACGGACGGACAGACACATTAGCAAATTCTAATAATCTACTCACGTTTAGTTCGCAAGCTGCTAATGTAACTTGATGACTATGAAAATATTTAAACTTAATGGTAAAGCTGGTATTTTTCCTTTAATACAGGGAGGCATAACTCTCTCGCTCTTTCTTCCTTAAAGCAGGAAAAAACAACGCAGTTGTGCAATTGACAGGGTAAATACCCAATTACGATAAGAATGAAAAGAGAAAAATATTTGTCAGCCTATCATATAAGCAGAAAGTGAAAAAACCTTTAGTAACAAAAGTACATGTCGAAGGAAGGACAAAAGTCGAGAATCCCGAAGGCAATTTTGTCTATATCGAATTTTCAAAAGTTTCTCATTATCCATCATCATGGAGTAGCTGCCTAATTCGACTTATAATATAAGTGACCAATTCCTAGCACCCTTAGGAATAGAAATAGATTTACTTTTACTTATACATATATACACCCTCACACACACCCTCAAGATGGATAAAACTATATTTCATAATATACAGGTAAAATCATTCTGTTTTATTGATCATGACTAGAAGAATGACAAGATCTTATGATATAATTCTATCATTAATTGATGAAACAGACGATGATCTTCTAACATTAGAAATTCTTCTTTTAAAATTCTGTTCAAATGAAGAAGAATCAAATTTATGTTTTAATCATTTATATAAATATAAAAATCATCAACAATGTACAATTTTAATGATAGCTATATTGCAAAATCGACTCAATTTAATTCAAATGCTATTAACAAAATTTCGAAAATCAATTGATTTAGAATTTCGAGGTTCAATCAAATATAAAACTCATTATCGATGTGGTGTAACTGCATTATCAGCAGCAGTTTGTGTTGGAAATTTGCAAATAATCAAATTATTAATTGAAAATGGAGCTGATATTCAAACAAGAAATAATTATAATGAAACACCAGTATATTTAGCAACTGATCTTTGTAAATTTGATATTGTTAAATATTTAATTGAAGAAATACATGTTGATATTCATAGAATTACAAATGAAAATAATACATGTTTAAATATTGCAGGAATTCATGGTCATTTAAAATTAATTAAATATTTATTAGAAACAACTGATATAAATATTAATCATCAAAATAGGAATGGAGATACATCATTACATCTTGCAATTGAGAAAAATCATATAAATGCTGTTAAACTTCTTTTATCATATCAGAAAATTCGAATTGATATTGAAAATAATCAAAAAATGACTCCATTAGAAAGTGCTGCTGTTTGTTTACAGGAAGTAATTGTTAATTATATATTAAATTTAGAAAATTTAATTCAAATTCAAGATAAAATTTCAATATTAGAATTGTTAGGTGCATCATTTCTATGTAGATACACAAATATATCTGATTATAATAAAACTTATGAATATTTAAATCAAGCAATGAGATTAAGAATATCAAATGGAATTATTAAAATATCAAATCAACCAATTTCGGCTTATAAAAACCATATGGAATGTTTAACAATTGATGAACTTGAATCTATTCGTTATCAAGATGAAGTTCTACATCTTGAAGCATTAGTTATTTATGATCGTCTTTTATTATTAAAAAATGGTCTAGAATTACTTTATTGTATTGAAAATCAAGCTTTAATATGTATGGAAAATTCAGAATTTGATCGTTCGATTGATTTATGCATTCATGGATTGGAATTATCAATAATTAATGATGATATAAATAGAAACATTCAAAATATTGGTGAAAGAATGTTTCATATTTGTTTATTAATGAAAAGAATTAGTGAAATTTATTTGATAATATTTTCATTTAAATGTTTCGAGAATTTAATGACAAGATTCTTCGAAATTTTTTATTTAACAATTCATCAATTTCAACAACTTTATCAAAAAGTAATAGAAGCACAATACTCAACTGGAGCATTTTCTTCTACAGAATATTCTTTTGTAAAAAATGTTTTACCTTTAATTTATATTATTACAAAAGTAAAATTAAAACAAAATGAACAAATACAATTCTATGAATTAATTCAATGGATAAATCAGTTCTGTAAACATACATCTTCTTTTTCTGAAACACTTATACATTTCTGTTGTAGTGAAGCTTCGTATGTATAACGAAATTTACTAAATGAATTTCGAATTTTTTTCTTTATAGTTCATTTTGTCCGGACATTATTCAATTATTACTTCATTATGATTTTCATATAAATATATTTGATTGCAGAGGAAATACACCTTTACATTATCTTTTTCAAGTAACTTCTGATGGAAAATTGACAGTCGTAGAAAATATATTTAATTTATTTTTGAATACAAATCGATTGCATCCAGATTATATTGATAGAAATGGAAAAACTCCATTAGATCAAGCAAAATATTCTCAATTAGTATAATTATACAAACGAAAAGTTCTTTTAAATTTAAAATGTCAATGTGCAACATATATTAATCAAATGAACATCAATTATGAAAATTATTTATCGAAAAATTTAATTGATTTCATCCAAAAACATAAATACTCAAGATTTTCTATTCAAGAACATGATTTTTAAAAATATTTATCAAAATAAAAATATAAATAATCATGAAATTCAATTTCATATAATTATCATCATAAAATAATTTATTCTATCAGGATTATTGGATTTTATAGTTTATATGTCATATATGAACTATTTCTTTTTTAACATGCGATCATTAGAAATCTGAATATTCTACTTATTTTTGTATTCATTTTTTGTGAAACACGATCTGAAAGAGAGTGTTGAAGTGTGTAGGGGTAGAAATGTGGACCCCCCTCCCCCCATAGACGCTGCAGACAGGCCAAAAAACCGGTCAAATACCCTTATAAACAAGCCCAAAGCTCCTGTCACAGACTGTTACAAACAGGTTCGTTCTCATCTTCGTTACATCGGCATGTGTAGTTCCCGTCACAGATCGAGATCGGTTAATGGAAGCACAATAAGAAGCATCACATATTGTGACCTATGAAGCAGAAATTTCGTAAAAAGCAGCAGACATCGCTATTGATAATGATATGTTGCTTTCAACAGCTTAAGTTTAGATGAATGGGAATGCAGACTGGGAAATAAATTGAGTATCATATGTGTTCAAAGTTTGCCTGGCTGGATCGTGTTTCACATTTTTGATCCCGTTAGGGATTGCGCTGAAAGCTTTTACTATCTGACTGTATGCCACGTGGAGACGTAGTTAATGGTCCCCGTTAAAGAAAATTATTTGAATCAGCCAACATAAATGTATCAGCTATGAAATAACAACGTCATATGAAAAGTTTTCATTTTTAAACTGCCATTTCAGAAGTGCTTATAAACCTATGTATATCACATGATTTAAAAGAAATCAATAATGCGTGTCAAAGTTCATTCGTTTGACTTTTGACTTAACTATCCATTTCTAATAATATACAATGACCATCATTTAAACGCTAAATTGAATTAAAAATATCAAATGATATGCAACATATAAAGACATTTCGTGTCCGACAGGATGACCTACTTAAACATGTACATTGACATTGTCAAATGAAAAACGTAAGCATCCAAAAAACGAGGACTCATGGTGACACATATTGAGCCTCCCCAGATTAAAGGATCCGGCGGGATTTTCTAAAAAGCCTTCGCACATTATATAGTCACAAAGGTCTTCTAATTATGGGAGTTTTATACAGCGTCATTTGCTAAAATACTAAACATTAAATAATTCAAGATTTCATTAATTTATTAAATTCCATAAAAAAATCACACAGTTGTAAAAATATATAAACATAAGAAAAACCACTTTTTCTTCCACATACTCACTAGCTGTCTAATTCGAATTCGAACATACATGGAAATTTCAAAAATGCATTTTAGTAATTATATTTAATAAAGTTTTTGTTTTGATCTTGATTATTTAATTTCAAAGCTACAGCAAGCAACTGAATCTTCATGTATAATCGAACTCGAATTATAGACAGATCGAATAGAAATGTGTTTAAGAAGGGTAAGAAGCATGTCTCAATGATTTTTCCGTAGCTTCTATGAAAATTCCCTTATAAAGGCGTCTTGTAATATGTGGAGAGGTTTCCTTGTGACGAGTTCTCATAGAAGAGATGTGTGTGCGGATAAAACTACGTCTTTATTTATTTCTTCCTCTTAAATTGTATCGTTCTGATATAAGACCTGCGTCTATATACTCGTCCATAGAAGAAACTGCAAGAAAATATCATATCAAATGACACCATGAGCATAATTCATTAGATTATAAGAATTGAAAGAACTAATAACAT
This sequence comes from Adineta ricciae, assembly GCA_905250025.1. NCBI lineage: Eukaryota > Metazoa > Rotifera > Eurotatoria > Adinetida > Adinetidae > Adineta > Adineta ricciae. The sequence continues at coordinate 52,700 of CAJNOJ010000401.1, forward strand.
GCATACAATGCATGGAGCGACAGTGCTGTATTCACGAGTATTTTTTTAATATGAGGCGTGACTCTATTGTTAATAATGAGTTAGATCCATAATAAATCGTTTGTGCAACACTGGAATCTTGATAGTTATTTTTAGTTGATGATCATTCCATTGAAAAGCTAGTTTCGAGTACTTCTTACTCGAATACTAATTACCACAGTTCGTTCCATGCGACTATTCTGTCTTGAGAACGAAGAATATGTGAGTTAAAATCTGTTCCTACACTTTTACCTGATCATGAGAAATGTATATTTGTTTTTGAAAAAACGCAAAAATGGTCGTAGTTATCATAAGAAAAATGGGGATTTGAAATCTTAAACCAGTTGATCGTTCATTTGATGTTGTTAGCGTAATATTATAGCTGTGTAAAATACTTCTAACTGCATTTAATGTTGATTTTGTATTACATAAACTTCTAGTACACAGAATATCAAAATTTTCGATGTCGGGATCTTTGTACATAGTAACAGATACTTGATTTTCATATGAAGTAATTTGACATGATTGTGTTATTTTATTAGTTTTTATTCGATATTCCAAAGAACATGAACCATTTTCCGGATATTTTATGCATGATTCTTCCTTTTCCATTGAATTATAACAATTTAATTGAGGAGTCTGTGGCGATAATGATGGAGCAAATAGATATGGAGATAATTCCCTAAGAATATTAGAAAAATTAAATTGTCGTTGTGATAATTCTGTCGAAATTTTAATTGCTAAATCTTTAGCACAATCATTTTTATCCTTACAAACAATATTAACATAATATGATAAATAAATTGTATTCGATCCAGTAATTCGTAAAGTACTATGACGATGATTATGTGAATCATAAAAGACATTTGACGAATCACTTGTTAATTTAAATAAATAAAGTCCTGAATGATACATAAATATAAGCATAGCTTCACATTTTCCAGCTAAAACAATTTGATTACATTTCTCAGGATAAAGAAATGGTGTAGAACTGTTGTAGGAATATGAACAATTTGTTGTACAACGTAATGCTTGACAAGAGAAAAATGAAAGAAAAAAAACAATCAAATAAAGTAACATAGCGATGAGAGAAAAATCAAAAAATGGAATCGTGTTTTTTTGTTATTTGAGATATACTTTTTTTCTCTTCCATAGAAATGTCAATATTTTTCCCCGTTGTCGTTATCACATGCCGATAAATAAAAAGAATATTCTCTTGTACGATAATAAGCAGTCATCAGTGCTTCACATTTTTTTCAGCATAAAGAAATAATATAGAACTCGAAGCTCAAAAACTCGTCAGGTTCTCAGTTCTTTTTTCTATTAAGTTTATTAGCTCTTTCTTCTCTAACAATATTATTTTCATTTTAGCGTATGAAATCGATAGGTAATCCATGTTTATTTCATTTTTTTCATCTTTATTTATTCTGCCAATATTTATCTTACTATTAGAAAAAAGTAAATAAGAATCTTTTGGAAAAAAATCATATTCTTCTCACTGGAAATTCTGAACTTTCAGGATGTAGGTGTATTAACGATTCTCATCCATCTTCAAAAACAAAATATTTAAAAATATGTACAGGGTGTCCAAAAAGTCTTGATCACTTAAGAAATTTCTATTTCTATTCTATTTATCGAACTCATGGGCTAATCCATGGAATCTCAACCCCTTTATACACTACTTTCTCCGAATCGTGTGAAACTTTCAGTGTTTGTAGACCATGCTGATACATTAAAATATCCATAAGCGGGTTCCACGCAGCGATGACTGCTTTTAACCGTTTTTTTAGCTAATTAAGCAAAAATCTGTTTTCCAGAATAATAATACTGTTAGAAATTCTTTTCAACTACATACACAAAGTACCAACCATCCTTCATATTCTGAAAGCTTGCAGCTTAAGCTACATTGTGATTATAAAATGTTGGGGTTCTGTTGAAATTTTCATTATCTTTTGTCTTGATATATGGCGATGATTCGCAATATTTTAGTATATACTTTTGTCACGAAAAAGATTGTATAGGACATTTTATTTCACGCGATATCCGTATAGAAGGTTTTGTAGAGAATTGAATGCTCTACACAAAACACTACAAGAGAGCTCTCGCTTTTTAGACTTCGCAAAGAACTTAAACAAACAATGATCTTTTTGACGTTTCTAGTATGAGACACCATCCATTAGGGCTATCTTTTTCATCCAAAATTATTTCATCACTGGCATAGATATAGTACAGTTTGTAGAGTTCTTAATTCTGTATATTTTTACATCAAAATATTGCCAGTTACACATTGTCTTCGCACAGATATGTTTAAAATACTTTTTGTAGGAGAAAAACACAACTTTTTCTTTGTGATTTTTTCAGAAAATCCGTTGAAAAATAGTATTTCACTGTTTTTTCTATTGTAACACCAAAATTTAAAGTAAAATAGCCATTTAACCAAACAAGTGGAACAAAAACACTCGCAAAAAATATACTGAACACCCTTCGCATGATCATATTACGATCTTCAAACTGACCTAATAATATAGTGAAAATATATATTTAGCTATTTCTTTTATTCTCAAAATAAGTACAATAATTTGTTACACATGAATCATAATAACCAAATAATTTTGGTTTGCTTTTATTTAAAGGTTTTGGCCATACAGACGATAGAAGTTTTGAAATCCATTGAGTCATATTACTGAGATATTCAGCGTCATAAAAACATTTGAGTATGCTCGCAATCAAAGCGTCATATTACACATTTTTAATAGTCGCTTCTATTCTTAGGAATATATTGGCGACTGATGTTTATATTAATTTATTTTCGAATAGTTTATTTAAATGAATTTTAATCAAAAACTTATAAATTTTAGTAGAAGAAAAATCGTTCATATTTCGTGTATATAGAATAGAAAAATTTATGTCAGGGAAGTTTATAACGCTGTACTCTATTATTATCATTATCGCTTACGTAGAGAAAGCTTTCGTTAGCACTCAACAAAACATCTGAAGGACCATATAATAGTGTTGCATTAGTGCCAGTAATACCTGTCATGCCTATAATTGTTATTCCCGTTGTTGCTTCAACTTTCCAAAGTTGAATACGACGATTTGATTTATTAGCAATATAGATATCGCCTGCTTTAGAAACACAAACATCATAAGAAGTATACAGTTGAGTACTGTTCAATCCTATTCCATAACCACCAGCAACAGTTGTCATAAGATGGGGAATATGAATTTGCAGCAAATTCATATCTAGTTGATGCTCTTAAGATCAATAAAGTAAACAGAAATTCTTTATTTGTTCTATTTTTAGTATCGATATTCTTTGTAGATACTCCAAACATTGAGCCTTGGACACAATGGAATTGGTGATGAAGGAACACGTCATCTCAGTGATGCTTTCAAAATTAATCAAGTCAGATGATATTCGTCACCATAATTTCAATGTTCGCATTGATTTTAGACTATCAACGCAATCAATCTTCATACCAATCAAATAGGAGACCAAGGAGCGTCTTGTCTTAGTGATACTCTCATGAATAATCAAGTGAATCAATTTCATTATTTGAAATTCTTCTTCATGTCGTTCTCATTTATTACAATCAATTACAAATCTATATATTTGGGGTAATCAGATCAATGATCAAGGAGCATGTCATCTTGCTGATGCTCTGAAAGTGAATGAAGTAAGATGAAATGTCTGTTTATCTATTATTTGTATGTGCCAATTTCTCATTGATCATAGACAATCTTAGTACTCAAAATTGGTTTTAATCTAATTGCGGCACAAACGATAGATGGTTTACCTGATGATGTTAAGAGAAGAATGACATTACAGATGTAAAAATTGTCATTGCTAATTGTTGTCACCAACTATTTGAACTTTAAAAATAATTCTTAAGATTATCTTATTCCTCTTTTTTTGTGAAAAGTGATCTAGATTTTTACGAAGTACTCGTACCTATCGATTTATCTACATATTTTTTACTCCATTAGTTCTTGTGAATCTGTTTCTTCTTGCGTTCCTGTTCTTTGATGACAGCCGTAATCAATTTATTCACAGATGTAACTAAGGACAACGACAGTGTTTATCTGTCCTTTCGTTTTAGTGATTTTCTTGGACGAACTACGTTTTGTACCACATATTCCGCACATATGATAGCGTGACCAGATGTTCGGAAATTTCTTGCCTAGAAATGATGAGATTTTCACAATTTCTTTGTCACGAGTTGCGTAATGGACATCCGCGCTGGAAGTCCGGAAAAGCAAAGTAGTACGAAACGTAATTTTCCCATTTTCTCATTGGTTATTGTACAAACCGATGCAGAATACTTTAGATTCCATCAGTTTAGCACATCTATTCTCATTCAATGCCGGATCACAAGACGAAGTTTAATTGGTCATGGTTATATAAAAAGGATGAAAACGGACACTAAGTCAAATCGCGGCCCAAGCAAGGATCATGGGAAACGACATTCATCTGTTTTCTGTTTAAGTTGGCGACCTGAGATGCAGCGGGTGGTTATAGGCGCTTTATGGATCTTAACATGCTACTCCTCTTTTCCTCTTTTTTATTCACAACCCTCCTTTTTTCTTTTGGGATATTCCTCTTGCTTCCTCTTTTTTTTCAAATCATCGGTGGGGCGCCAGAATGATTGCATAGATTTCATTCGTTGTATAGGTTCAATAAACTGTAGTTTACGTCAGATTTGTAATTACATTCACATCTGAGGAGTGGCCTGAACGATCACCCCGTCCACTATATTTGTGGTTACGTTACCGAGTCTATAAATCATTGTTTTAAATCAAGGAATAACACGAGTTGTTTTTCTCTCAATGTTATGCCGGTGATTATTCGTGCATCAGTAACAAAAAATCGATACAGATTCATTTTTACTCAAAGTCTGGTGCGCTGAATTATTTCAGGTGATGACAACGGAGATGACGAATCAGAAATCCAACGCGCTACAAATAATAATATCGTATAAGTGATTAAATTTGTTGCTTTCACGATTCCTACCATGTTTTTCAAGCTCAAAAACTGCATTACATATTGGCCCGCTATTATGTAATGGAACAAATTCTTTTGGTGATGACTTTTTCCATGTGATCTTCCGATCGAATACTAATTTATCTAATCTGGCACCTAAATCAGTCACCACTTTAACAATATTCGATCGACTGCCTAGTGTAGAAATTAGAGTTTTCGCATCGATTGGTTGAAGGGCGTTGAGTGTGGCTTGGTCAATAATGTTAGACATCAAACCGTTGATATGAATTATATTTTCAACAAAGGTTTGACACATATTATTTTCCGCAGCGTCATATTTGTAGAAATTTTTATCCACATTTGCTGCTGTGGAAATTAATTGATTGAGTGTTAATGGTAAATTTGGTGTTAGAGGAATATCATATACATCGATCAGTTCATCGGGTATAATGGGATATTTCAAGGCTATACGTTGTGATTTCTCAAGTTTAAGAATGATAGTAGCAGTTAAATTGTGTTCTGAATTCCCGAGTATATGTTGTAATACATGAGGTCCATGACTATTAATAATAGTAATGAGTAAATAATTGTGATAGATTTCATCGTAGCCAAGTTCGAGTTGTTTATTATTGAATTTCGAATCACTTAAAAAGTTAAGTAGTTTAATAGGAAGATCTTGAACGGGTGTTCGGCCAAGTTGAATTTTAAGAATAAGTTCATTACCCACTTTTTCCAACAGATTTCGTACTCTTAATGGCATTTCTGGATCAAATTTTGCAGCTACAAATTCTGTTTTATTATTCCTAAACTGTAAATAACAATTTGATTGCTATTTAAACAAAATATGGGATTCATAGTTTTTATTATCACCTTTTCATTTGCTATCATTGTTGTTTTAAGTCAATTTTCGACGACTTAAATTTTGTTGTATCAATAGTGGTAAAATCACTCTAAATGAGAATCAATGAATCGGACAACTAACAAGGAATTAAGTTTTATGATGATCATTTCAATTTTATTAAATATTTCTATTTACTGGATGTCCCAGAAGTTCTGTTATCAGAAGTTCTTTTATTGACTCCAGAACTTTTTTTCTTTCACAATTAGAAGTAATACACTTTCGAAAATATTTATAAGTAGTTGAAATTGTCAAATGAAATAATAAGAACAACTGAAAAAACTTGTAACGACAGGACTTTTGGAATACCTGGTATTTTGTGCCAGTACAATCGATTCATTTTATTTATCATTTAAAATAGTGGTTGGGTGCGTTATGAGAATGACAGAAATCGTTGTTCCTATATTTTCAATACGTTGATTTCTAATTTTATTCTATTTCGCTATCTACATAGAGAACGGGTCCATCCACGCTTACCTTTATGCTCTGATGTTGGATATCAAAAAGCATATTCGGGTATTCTAATCACGTGCACATTCTTATATATATATATCTTTTTCTACACCCATCTGCTAACATATCACAATGTAAATATTGACACACAGCTTTAACCATTTTCATTCTTTTCTGCGCACATTTGAGTAGTATTATAATACCATTCTACGTACGATATTTTTTTTTCTTTTTCATACCAACAAACTGTTCGACATTTAAATCATCTCTGTCAGCAACAATTGGAAGCATTCGAAGAAATGACGAAATCAGAAGGACGAGGTTTTAGTTGTATATTACATAAATCTATGAATCAACTTGATTCCAAGTCAAGAAAGTAGAAGAAAGAATAAACAAGGGCGTGTTATCCTTGTTAAGTTATGCAAATAAGTGGCATTAGCCGTTAAACCCGTTAAAAACAGAAATGGTAGTGTACCATAAATGCATCCAAAGTCCAAGGTTGCTAGTTCAATACGACGAAATAACGATCGCTCAGAAGAATCAATTCAAATATCTTGGAGTTCAGTTGCAAGGAAAACTCTCTTTCCGCAGCCTGATTGATGCGCAAGGAATCAAACAACAGAGATCCTACGTAGAATATCCCAGCACCCAATTCGAGTATTTCCAGGCCTGATTCGCCTGTGAGACCATTCCAACTATACCAAGAAGCATTCCAAGTAGGACCCGACGAGCTCTACAGTTTTGCAATAGAACACTTTTTTATCAGACCCCTCCTTGCTTCCCAAAAATGCAAAAACCCACCCGAAGGTGATAAAAAAATTAGTATTTTTTTTTTAAATTTTTTTCACAGCCTTCTCCAATGAAACAAACATTGGTCCTGGATAGATTTTGAATAGTACTATCGATTTCACATCTCATTTGTCATGTTCCAAGGTGCTACTACTGAGAAACGTGCTAATTAATATCATATCAGTGAAATACATCTTCAGTCTTATCATTCATTGCCCTGTTTGTGTCAGCCAATAGAGATGTAAGAATCGAAAATAGTATAATTTGAACCTACTAAATACTCACCGAGGCCACCGACCTCCACAACGAAGGACCACAAGACTCTCCATTCGGACTGGCATATCTCTAATCATTTCTTGTTCAGACGAAAAGTGCTTCTTGTTGACCACTCAACATTTTACGATAAAAAACTTTTCTTGGTACTGTCAGTTCACCACACTTAAGGGGATCCCCTTTCCGATCTTTCTCGAGAACAGCTGGCCAAAAGCTTCTCAAACTTTGGAGCACATAGTCTGCAAGTAGTAGAGTAAAAGTTATCATGAGCACAAGTTTGCCAGACCTCATCCTCACGGATTTTCGGAGACTTCAAGGCCCAAAAATTGCAAAACGTGTTCTCCCAGTTTCTCGGTCATTTTAAGCCCAGTCGCGTAAATTTTTTTTGTTGGTACTTTAACTGAGTTAGGAAGTGTCGTTTTTTTTGCTCTGTAAAATAGGTTTGGTGCATAGAGAGTATGGATATCTATATTTATTCGTTAAAAAAATTTCGACAAATTTTTCGGAAATGGAACGGGATCCCGTTAAGTGTCAAAATAAATAATTTAAAGTGAAGATGGAAACAGAAAATAAGATGGGACGGGATGGAACAACTTTTTGATTGTTCCGCGGAGCTCTGGTTTATCGTTCTCCGGGAATTTGTCAGTGTACACATTTAGGTGGAGGAAGTCAAGCCACCTCAAGCACATTGGTTTATTCGGTTATGCAATCTCAGAGAAGAGCAGAAAAAACAAAAATTATTTGGTAAATTTGGAGCATTTATTTAGTTCAAAATCAATCATTTTGGAAGAGTATTTGAAATCTGCTTCCTTACTGGTTGGTAAAATTGCTGGACAGTGTACAAACGTAAAGAATGTTGCTCCAACTGCTGCTAATGAATATTTAATTGAAGACGAAGATGAGGGTGATCAATCAGCATCATCGTTCATGGAGTTATAGACTTCTGTTACCATTTCATGAAACTAGCTTGGTTCTTCTTTCTATTTTCAAATAAAACAATTCAAGCATCATTATATACTGTAATACCAATTGTTATTATTGGCGAAAAGACAGTAGACTACCTATCACATATGTATTCTTTATTTCTTATAAGAAGAAAATAAGACAAAGTTATAGTTAAATGAGAAACATGAGAATGTGAATGTCATGTGTTTTAGTAGAAATAATATTTAGTAGCAGAGTTGAGCGAAACAATCACAGAAGATGTCTAAATTTGAACTTCAGCCATTTTCATCTCTGATACTTGTTCCTTGTTTTCTTTACGAAATTTAAGCCATATTTGCACTAAATGGCAAGACATAATCACTACCAGTACTAGCACAATCACCCAAGCCTAGTGGAATAAATACACCAATTTTACATATCTAAAAATAAGCTTAAAAACACGCTCACTCTCCATGATTTTGATACATCATCCGTTAAAAGGACAAGTGCATATTGGATAAAAGTTATTGCACCTCCTGCTGTCCACATGATACCAGTTAGTGTTCCGATATGCTCAGACGGAAAGCTAAATAGAAATGAAATCTGTGCTGAAAGAATTACAGCGATCCGGGGGCTGGAATCATTGCTCTGGAAAGGTATAGACGAATGGCATATATTGTATCTCACATACATATACTCTAAAACTTCACCTGTATCAAATAAAAAAAACTTACAAAGTTGCTACTACAGCTTGTGAACCAGCTACAATTGTTGCACGTGCAATGCAGTTTATGACCAACGCGGGTATGATGACATTCGATTTCACAAACATACAGATGATGCAAAGTACAACGTTCGATACCCATGATATTGACTGGACTATCAATATGTTCAATAATTGCTGCTTTCTATCTATAATGAAATATTAATACGTATATGAACATATTATCGCATGGCTAAACATTATGTTCTATCGCACGATGTTCCTATTATCTTCACTGCTGCATCATATTATGAAAATACGACTTACTTGTTTCTATGCAATATCACGAACGGGCTTTCGTGTGAAATCCCTCTAACTCTCAACAGATTTCATCAGCTATCGTCCGATACTGTGCAGTATGGCTGAAAGTTTTCGAATTAGACTGATGGGAAATGGTTAACAAATGTTGAAAAAAGTCTAAGGTATTGTGATACATATATGCAGATAGTTTTTGTTTTTCTTCACATCTATGCTGACGTCAAAAGTTTTGAAAACTACTTGGGGTAATCCGAAAGTAGTGGTGGAAGTCCTTTCTTTTCTTATAAATAGCCTTTTCAAACACAATTTTTTATCAATCAATAGAGGGAAAAGCTCTATCTTTCTATGTTTTTTAAATCTATCTCAACTGAGATTATTATCATAAAGTTTCGATAAAAAAATTTTGTTTATCACTTCAACTGGTGGAAATTCTGTAACTTACTATCGTTGTGTGTTCTTTATTGTTTCTTTTTCATCCTCTGATATATTTTATCAAAAATCGAAATACAGCATAAAATTCTGTACAGCCAACTTTCGCACGGTCGAACTTAGGTCACTGAATGTTTTGTTCATTGTGAAATCAGCAAGTGCAAATGTAAGAAAAAATAACCTATGTTAACTGTAGAAATTTTCACGTTGCATTTTATGCTGTATTTCGATTGTTGATAAAATATATCAGAAGATGAAAAAGAAACAATAAAGAACACACAACGATAGTAAGTTACAGAATTTCCACCAGTTGAAGTGATAAACAAATTTTTTTTATCGAAATTTTATGAGAATAATCTCAGTTGAGATAGATTAAAAAACATAGAAAGATAGAGCTTTTTCCTCTATCGATTGGTAAAAAATGTCGTTTTTCAAAGGCTATTTATAAAAAAAGCACCTCTGGCACCACTTGTGGATTGTCTTAAATATTTAGTACAACACTTACTTTTGCTATTATTGATTCCCAATACGAAACCGTTGATAGGGCAAATGACGAGCGCGGAGAGTGTCGACATGTTGAATGCAAACGTGTATTGATTGGCTAAAACAAAATCAACTGTCAGCTATACTATTTTATTCATCCCCATTTTATCCATACTAAACAGCTGCCTGTTTTATCGCACTTAGAAGATGTCGTAATGTCGTATGAATCGATTTAAAATTTACAGTATTCTTTCAAAGTTCTACATATTGGATACTAAACTTTAGCATCTTTTTCAAAATTCAATTGCCTCTAATAATACAAAATACTATCTTTCTCAATAATGCTAATTATGTATAAAATGGCGTTACATGAAGAACACTGTAACAGCTGTCAGGCAAAGGAGTACCACTTGATTTTCGTCTTTCGACATCCTACGAGCGAAATATTATCTCGTTGAGGAATGCTATATCAAGTTAGCTTTAGCGTCAATTAGACAGAGAGCTTTCCAAGTCACTGAATGAAATAAAAGATTATGGCTATTTAAACGCATTTTCTGGAGATCGATCTTATCAGTATTGTTCACTTTGAAAATGTTATTGCATGACATCAGAATAGTTTGTTCGGTATATTCTCTTTATGTTTATGTTTTGTCGATAAGCATTGTTTTCTAAATTTAGAACAGTTTACCCAACAAAGTGTTTTGATTTGTAATATAATACACCCATGGATACCAAGTGACAGACAACAAAATGCTTGGCAGTAGTAAGATGCTCAAAAATAGGACTACCAAAATATAGACAGGGCTTAATAGATGGCTCCAAACACCCGTACGTTGATAAATCTTTGAATACCACTTTACTTCAGCGGTCGTTCTGTCTGTTAATTCTGGAGAAAATCTTAGAATTGACAGCATCAACTCAAGAGTATGTATTTACCGCTCGGTATTGTTGATGGTTGCTCCAATTTTACATCAGTCCCATAGGGTAAATTCCATAGAGTAAACTTCCAATCGAGAAACAGAAACGAAGAGATAAGCATGAGCAACCCAAATGACATCCAAATATATGATAAATGTTCGAGGGTTATACGTCCATCATCAATCAACCTCTGAAATTTTATTTAAATCCAGAAAATAGGTAATAATCTTTATGAGCATGCAGAATATCTTTGAGCAGAATTTAAGTTGGCTCAAGGTGAATCTGCATAGGTAAGCGCTCCAACCACGATCATGCTGGCTTCGAGGATATGTTGACAAGATCTGTCGACTCCACTCGTAAAATGTTTACACCTAATCTTCCTCACCCACGCTCACTGATAGCCCAAGGTACCCAAACTAGTCAAAATCGTAACCAGGTCTGTGTTAGTGGGAGTGTAAATCGATAGAACTCGTCGAGTCCTACTCGAGCCGATGCTATCAAAGTTGGAACACTTTTCTTAGCAAATCTACTCTGAGAAAACTTGAATGCTGCTCAAACCTGATATCCATTTACCGGCTTACTTGGAAAACGGAGAACCATATTGTTGATGATATCGTCGCACCAGCAAATAATGCAGACACCACTGCTCGAGACCTTGAAAAGTATTCGCTTGATGCATAAGTCGTGATTAAAACAACTATACCACCGATCGACGAGAATACAGTGTGAATATAAAGTAAGTAATCTCGACCTAAAGAAACTTAGGAAAATGAAATATAGCTAAGAGTTTTCTTGTTACGGGTACCAGATTTAACTAGAGCTAGAGCCAACCAACCAACAATATGAAATACACTCAAAAAGATAAAGAAAGATAAGGATAGAAACAAAATGCAGCAGTAGTTACATTGCTATTAATTTAATAAAACGACAACCAAACTTGTCTATGAGAGTACCAACAATTACAGACGGTAAATCAAAGAAGGCAATTCCTAATGTCAATGCATTCTAAATAACAAATAGTCATTTACATTACTAAGAGATTCTGTTGAAATACTTGATATTGTCGAGTTTGAGCATCACAGTTTTCTTGACCTGATGATGCTATTGTTATGTTTGTAGTAGATACGCAATAGTAATTATAAACGCCATAATCGGGTAATATTTTGAAAAGTGCTGCAAAACCAAATATAGTACCAGCAATTAGATTCATTTCTAACATTAGCCACATAACACCAAACCATCTTCTGCATGAATTTTTGTAACCTGAAACGATAGTCATGACGATATCTACAATAGGAAAAAAGAAAGAAAAATTGTAAATCTGCGCATAAATTTGGTATGCTGTAAGTCAGTGACAACAAGAATTTTTCTTCCTGAGATCAATATTCCATTATATTTCTTTCATGTTTTAACAGACCGATTCGAAATTGCGTGATCTATATACGTATACAATCTGAAGCTTGAGTCCAACTAGTTATGTCCATTAGAAAACAGTGGAGTGTGAGTATTTTGGAGGTAAAATAAACAGCTACTGAGTGAGATCAGATTTACATAACAGCCGACAGTAGAATTATTTGAGGAAGCTGTAATTTTCATGAGAATCAAAGTAATCTAATTTTAAATAGTCAGGTTATGTTAAGGTGCACTTCTTTATCTCACATATTCCTACCAAATATCTATCTCCTGGATATCGTGAAATTGTTATAACAGATATAGAATAGTTCAATTCATCTAATAAAGTTTGACACTTCTGTATCTTTGTACTCTAAGGAGGCACTGTAGATGTTTGGATAGCACGTGTGTGTAGAATACTAAAGTATACTCCAGTAAGAAATTTTCGTTATGAAATATTGATTATATTACTATCCAATGTAGTGGCGTAACCAGAAAACGGACGGTGAGCAGGCTCAGTCTGCCCTGGCTACTCCCTGATTACGCCTACATTCTCTTCTAAATTAATAGCAAACAATATTCGAACATGAAGAACATCTCATCCTCTCCAGGGTGTGTCATAACTATATCTCCCCATCCCAACACCATCATCCTTTATTTTATGATACATAAGAGTTGCTAGTCTTTTTTAACAAAATATGTAATATACATTCTAATAAATTCGCATACTGTTCGATTAAAATCATAAAACACAGTATTGCTCGAAAATAGAAATTGGGTAGTCTGTGCGATCTAAATCACATCGTACACAACTTTCTTCGGGCTGAATAAAAATTTCTGAATGTGCAGGCCATTTAAGCTATTAAAAATATATAAGGTTAGTTTCAACAACTTCTTTCTGTGGTACATGTACATCATCATAATTGCTCTGCATATTTTTAGATAATATTGAAATAATAGTCTCTTTCGAGATTTCTATTGTTAGGAGATCTTTTCCATCTGGGATAATACACTATTAACTACCTTACATATTAGGAAAGCTCATGACTTAAACTACATTCCGCCTATAAAATCTTCGAATTTTGTTGAAATTTCAATTACACTTGACTTTGCGTACTAATCACCCATTTTGTTTGAGTATACACCACGATATTTTTAGAAAAATGATTAAAAAAATTTATATTTGATAAATAATTACCGACCAGCCTACAGAAAAATTGTACGTAAATAGGTGATTTCGTTCAGCTTTGTGCGCTTTATATTGTGAGATACTAGAGTAGAAATTTCACGAAATCTTTCGTATCCAAATCAACGTCAACTTGCTCAGGACAAACTTTCACAATATTTAGAAAGGGTTTTAGAAGTACTTCAGTGAAATTAGCGTGTTTTTATAATAGCTCGACCAAAAGTGCTAAAAGTTTGGATTTAAAGGTTTTCAACTATGTTGAACACAATGGGATTGTTAAACGAGAAAAACCTTTTTGCGAGTGTCACGATTTATAGGAGAATACTCGATGGGGCCTATGGACCTTTTGTTAAGTTATTAAATATTAGCTAACAAAATCACTTTAGAAGCAAATTATACTATTGTTGAAAAGTATTAAGTACAATATAATACAGTACAGTACGTTTCAATTCAAGTATAATATAAATTTCTTACCACGATTAAATTCATCTAAATAATGGAAAACTCGTTGAAAAAGGTTATCGTTTTTATTTTCACATTAACTCGATTCGTAGCGCTTTTCCATGTTTTTTTTCAGAGATGTGTCAGAACATTGCTTTCATAGTTCACCTATCTGGAAGGAAAATGTACCAATGCGTTTTTACAATCCTCCAGGCTCAATAAACAAGCATTTTTTAACGTCAAATCCACTGTCTTTAAGTGCACTTAGATAGTCAGTCTTCCTCATAATGGATGATGGCGTATTCATAATCATCTGGATCTTTTTTGTCGGACAGTGGATCGATAACAATAATGCTGTACCATCATAATCGTTTGTGTCGTATCTAATGCCAATTTTTTTTCGTGCATCGGTGCTATTCATCACTATTCTTCCTTCTAAAAGCATCTGCTCGAGCGCATATGATCCAAAGTCTGATCCGCGACCGTCTTTTGGTAAAAGCATAATAATACCAACGCCGTATTGAATAATTAGTTTCACTGACGTCTTCAAACGATAACGGCAAGTTGCTCGACGAAGAGGGAATCTGTTCAACAATGATTCCATGTGAAGACGTACAATAGGGTAATCGCATAGGTCAGCTGTACCATAGGTGAGAATGACACATTCTTGACTAGTGACGATGTCATAATAAACATGAACCTACAAGAACAGATAGTATTTGATCATATTATTAGGTTGTCCCTCAAGTTCGTGCAACCATGGGGTGGCAAATATCAAATTGGTACAAATTTTAAAGTCTGCATGTCAAAATTATTGGAAATTTTAACTCTTGAAAATTTTGAAAATTTTGAGAATTTCTGTAAATTAGAAATATTCATAGAAATGTGGATTACCACAATCAGCATTAGGTATCATTTTAAATCCCATCAGAAAAGCAGAAATCAGAAATTTACTTTTGTCTATTTGTGAAAATTTTCATGACAATGGGTGTGAGGGTGTGGGTGTGGGTGGGTGTGGGTGAGGGTGAGGGTGTGAATTAAGATAGTGAAGTTGATTTCTGATTTCTGCTATTATATAAAATGTAGGCATGAAAGTAAATTTCTGATTTCTGCTTTTCTGCGGTTATATAAAATATAGGTATGAAAGTAGATTTCTGATTTCTGCTTTTCTGTGGTTATATAAAATATAGGTATGAAAGTAGATTTCTGCTTTTCTGCTCTTATATAAAATATAGGCATGAAAGTAGATTTCTGACTTCTGTTTGTTCCCTTGTTTCCATAGAGTGCTGCATCAGAAATCAGAAATCAGCAATCAGAAATTTGCTCAAAACTGGTACCAATTTGAGATTTGCCACGCCCTCCTCATGTAGAACTCTAGGTTCATAAAACATTTGTTGAGAGTAAGGATAAAAGTAATGTTGTTGTTGTGGGAAAAGTTTTGACATTTCTTGGAGATCTCCTTCTCGATCGTCTTCATCCTGCTTTTCGTCGATAGTATTGTGCACAATAATACCCATGGTGAGCTCAGAATAGTACCTCTGCAGCTCATCATTAAGATCCGTAAATTGTTTTTGATGACGGGGAACTATGGCAAAATAGTTTTATGAATCATTTGTCCTCAAATTGAGAAACAAATGCAAAACATTCTTTAGTGAATGTATAAAAACTTTTGAGTGTTTCAGTCAATGAAGCCATGCGCTGTTGGATTTTTCATCGAAATGTACTGATTGCAAATACGAAATTGTTCTATTTATGCGCCCACTAAGTCTTTGACACTGGTACTTGTTTATCTTTGCTTGTTCAGATTTATCTCTTATCTTTTTTCCTACAGCAACCGTTTTGCTTATAATGGTGCCAACTAAAGGAAATACTTTGAATGAGTTCATTTGTGTTGTGAGGAGTTGAGTAGCAGCAATCTAGGAAGTAAGCCAAAATACTATCGTACCTATTCGTTTGACAACAATGAATGTGCAACGAGTAACAAGACGTATCACTATACTTTTATATGAATGATTTGAATCGACAATATTTTGACTTCCTTCGCCTCGGGCGTCTATTAACCATCCTTTTTTTTTTATACAGTAGCAATATTAATGACGAAAATAATTGTGCCATTATACGTATGCTATGCGCTGTGTGGTTTGTATAAAACAGAAATTCATGATATAATTCCTACCTACACTAAATATCACAAATGTACAAATATAGAGCTAATATTTAATGAGTTAAATATATTTCGAAAGTCAGATTATTCACGATCTGATAGTAGCATGAGAAATATTGAGGAAGTCAGTGTGAATTTAAAAGGATTTTTTACCTTCATCTCAATCATTCATAATTTTAAGTGTAAAAAGCCAATCGAAAACTTCACACTCTATACCTGACTCAGCACGAGAAATCAAACAAGACAATCATTTAATTAGAATTGGAAAAAGTTAACATAATCCTTATATATATTCAGGACTTCAACTATGTAGTTCATTCTTAAAAAGAATGTTGCTCATTTCAAGAATAAGAAATGGCATCCCTATATAACCTTAACAGTCTATAGTATGTGTCTAGTTCTAGAAATATGGCAAAATAACATCAACTCATATAGTACAGGTAATTGAGTTTTGATTCTTTCCTCCGAATCATTTTCTTGTTCATTAAAATGTAATTTCAGATGATTTATTCTTGGCGTTAACAAAAATAAGCAGTGAAATTTAGGTAAAGATGAGGGTTATTGTAGATTATACAACCATCCTACTTTTTGAGGTCTCATGACTGTGTTTCCCATACCTACCCACGAAGACGTTTTTGAGAACCACAAGAGCGATTCTGGGTGATTCTGGTTTATCTTCTTAAAGTTCTTCATAAAGCCGATGCGTGTAGCTCTCTATGAACATATCTGGCTAAACTGTAGGTGGTTATATAAAGTAAAAGTACCCAGTCAGAATATGACTTGTCCATGTCTGGCTCTAGCACAATAAATAACGAATAAGTAATCTTAGAGCCGATTTTCTCATTCTCAACCAACTCTTGATCAAACTCTTCAAAAGATAACCTTTCTAGAGGAAGTGGTGATATATTTCAAAACCAATGCGAAAGAATTTTTAAAACTAACATTATATGTGAGGTCCTCTAGCATGATTATCATTGGGCACTTGTTTGATGATAGTCTCCGTTATAATTTCTTAAATTCTACCATCTAACTGATTCGAACAAATTCACGAACTTTTAGCATTCTTACGACCGTATTTATAACGCTATAACCCTTTGTTTCAGAAAATTGAAAGGAATTTCATGACTTCTATTTTTTAAATCGATTAAAGATAATTGTGAAAATCAATACCAAACGCTCCTTTAAATAATATTGGATCGCAATAATCAGACGATGTTATATCATCAAAGTTGACTCGATGATACTTATTCAAAACCCAGGCATTTCCTAGACACCAAAATACGAAACTTCCTAAGAAGGAAGTCGCTGCTCCCAGTAAAATGTAAGTACCGCAACCTGGAAAAGTGCATAAGATTATGTAAAGCAGTAATTACATTAGACCTGACCTCCAGACGTCTTTTCCTTTACTTGTTCATCGATCATTTAATCACCCTCCCAAGTTTATGTGGTTACTAAATATTTAGTAGGATTAAATCCACAGCAAGGTGCAATTATACAAAGAACAATCCATCCAAGGTCGACGAGTCCACCGTAGAATAAATATGTCTCTATTTTTGTTTCAATAGGACAATATTCATCGAACCTTTGCTTGTTTATCACAAGTTTAGATATTGCTAAACCAATATAAATAATTGCTATGATCACAGTTGCAATCAATGAAAACATGTTTAGTGTCTAGAATCTTTCATTGAGCGATTCATTTGATATTTGTTGTGGTATAAACTCACTTAATGATGTAATATTCTTCCTTGCAGCGATACTAGGAAGAACAGTCAAAATACAAAATTTCATAAGTTTATCTCTATGCAAGAAACCCACAGACTTCAATCAGAGTGTTGATGTCAGTGTGAATATGAAAGTCTGATTAACTCGGACAAACTATGATAATACTCTCAATGGTTACCTAACACTGTTCGTAGAACTTTAAACAAATCTTTGTTTATCTTTAAAGATTTTGTGCTGTATGTTTTACTGTACGATTTATTTGATTGTTATGTAGATAAATATTCGTTCAAATGCAAATAGGTAAAAATGTACGGTTAGTTTAGTTTTGTCGTCTCATTATATGTTTTCGTAAAATCTTATCTAGTCGTTGTTCATATAAGCAGGTTCTATTGTAAAGTTACGAAAATAGTTTGTTGTAGAATGCTGTGTTCAATGCCTGTATCCCTTCAGGATCCGATCTTTGGTAATTCAATTCATAGAGTATAGTAAGTTTCTGTTTGATTCCAAAAATAGAAAGTCACAAAATACATACATCTGAAAGAACTCTGATATCTTACCGTGTTTCTTCGCAAAGTGTCTTTCAGTGCTTGAATCCCTTCATCAACAATCAAGTTGCCGGAGAGATCGAGTTTAGTGAGTGTCTGTTTCGTAATTCACAACTAGAAAGTTGTAAGATACATTCAAATGAATGTTGTTATCTCACCGTGTTCGTTTCTAGAGCTTCGCTCAATGCTTGAGCTCCGCTATCTGTTATAGAGTTTCCGGAGAGATCGAGAGTATTCAGTACCTATTCAGATATATATATGAAAACAAAATCAGAATATACATTCACACAAATGTTTGTCTCACTGTATTTAATCTTAGACCTTTAGCTAATGCCTGAGCTCCGTGATCCGTTATTAAGTTTTGGGAGAGATTGAGAATCGTAAGTTTCTATTGAAATAAAGATCATAGTATATATCGAGATAGATGTTTTTGATGTACAGCGTTNATTTCTGCTTTTCTGTGGTTATATAAAATATAAGCATGAAAGTAGATTTCTGATTTCTGTTTGTTCCCTTGTTTCCATAGAGTGCTGCATCAGAAATCAGAAATCAGCAATCAGAAATTTGGTCAAAACTGGTACCAATTTGAGATTTGCCACGCCCTCCGTGCAACTATTATTTCGCTGCAAGCGAGAAACATATGGTTTCCACCGTTGAAGAGAACATCTATTTTTAGGATGGTACAGTAATGTTGAACTAACTACTCCATTGCCTTCTTGGAGAAAAAGGGACATTTTAACAACTGGATCTGTTCATATTCCCGATGCCACACTCCGAAGTGAATTATCAACGAGATGTATGTTTCAGAAATTACATTTATAGTGTTCTAGAGCTGATCGGAGGCTACAAGGTGCACTATTTTGATTTGAATTTGCAGTGAGTTAAGGGTAAAAAATTCCTTCTTTACTACGATGCACTAGGAAGTCTAGAATCTCCAAAATAAAACGCGCATTTTTCCCGGAATCTTTGCGCACCGCTTCTAAATTTTTTTCGATCGCTGCGAAAATTCATTCATGCGTAGAGTTTTCGTTACTCTTTCTACAGATAGTATCAGAATTTCGAAATTCTATGGTCAGATGTGGAAAGTTGTTTAGACGATCTCTGGAACACCTTCGACACTTCATCTGGCATACTTGAAAATTTGAAACTAATAACTTTTGATTCGAACCACTGCAGATTGTACGCCACATGAAATTGTACCTATCCTGTAATTTTCACTTTCTAATCCCATCTAAGTAATGAGATACATAGATACTAAAGTATTGACATCAACACCATATTTGAAAATGGTACATTTTTTTTGTTGAGATATCCTTTTTTTACTCCATGAAGGCAATGGAGTAGTTAGGTCAACATTACTGTACCATCCTAAAAATAGATGTTATCTTCAACGGTGGAAACCATATGTTTCTCGCTTGCAGCGAAATAGTAGTTGCACGAACTTGAGGGACAACCTAATAAAATGAATAATGAATCGAAGGCAAAGTTTTGTTATATGCAACTATATTTGAAAGCGCTTGCCATTCTGAGATTGTTGCAAACTATTGATGTGTACTGCTTTAAATGCTTAGTTTAATTTTAAAAAAATGTTTTATATTACCTTAAACCAATATGGAGTTGTTAATAGTTCGATCAGCGGATCATTTTCATGTCGCTCGCCATACATTTTTAGGTTATTGACATCGATTTTTATCATGTGTCTGTTTTTGCGTAGGAGTTGATGATTGATCACACATGGATTGGGTAAATTTGAGTAATATTCGATCGAATGATTATGGAATATTTCGTGAAACTGTATTTCAGTAAGAACGATTTCATTGTCAATTGGTTTCATTGGTAAGTAATACGATGCGCAATACACGAAGCGCTGAGCGTTGGGCACTGCAAAGGGTTTGAAAGGTTGTACAGGATGTGGCGCTGTCTTTCTCTGATGAATGGTATGGTTAGGATAACGTAGTGTATGACCATTATCTTGTTTCGATATTAAATAAGCGACATTGTATGGAGATGGTTCAAATTGCAGTGCTTCAGTACGCAATATACACAGGCCACTCTTTGTAAGTGCTTGAATTTTATCAGGATTATTTGTGAGAAGAATAAATTGAGCACCATCAATATCTAATAAATGACAGATTTGTGGAATGTTTTCATATTGTCGATGATCATTCTTCAAACCCATTGCATGATAAGCCTGGAATGTTGATATTTGATCGCGAGATGCTTGTACAAGCATACGATCACGTGCCTTACTGACATAACCAACTCCGCGTCCTTCTTGTAAAAGATAAAATACGATGCCACGCTGTTTTTCTGCGATGATCTTTAAGGCACTCTCCAGCTGCTGTGCACAGTCGCAATCACATCCACGTAACGTTTCGCTTGTCACACAAGATGAGTGAAGACGTATATAAAGTGGCTCTTGTTTAGCAATTTCTCCATAGGTCAAAGCTAGAATGTAGCGTTTATCAATCAGGTCTTGAAAGACATACGTTTTAAATAGGCCAAAAGCTGTCTAAAATATTCAAAACATAAATCAGTATTAGATCACGTCACTTTCGCCAGATCTTCCTCTTCCAAAATTGGCAGTGAGCCCATAAATTTTCATAATAAAGGGTAGGCGCGGTCTACGTGTTTCTCAAGCTTATAAAAACATTTATATCTCGTAGACATCCTCAATCGCTGATACCCTGGCTATCAGCCACGTTTTCATCCTAAACATGATTTTTGTAAGTCTCAGACACATCCAGATTACAGGTACTCTCAACCAACCTAATTTCGCCCGCGTTCCTGAAATATTTTGACAGTAGCTATATCGGTCGTCCACATCATAACAAGAACGATCCTTCTCATTTTAAATATTTAATTTGGTTAGAAAAAAGAATTAGAGTGGAAAATGCTGCTAAAAATTTAAAAAATACATGTCCGATAGTGACGGTGAAAAAATGACCAGTAAATTTTGGGAAAGAAAGTGAGTTAAGGAAAGATAATACGTAGATTATATCTAGGGCATCTAAGGAGTCGAACGGTGAAAGAAAAAGGTGTCTATCTTAATTAGAAAATGATTTGATGCATTTCTAATGAGACTCACTCGACTGGTCGGTTTGTGAACAGAAATCATTTTTTTAATGATAGAGCTATGCACTGAGCGATCAAAAATTAGTGTCCTGGAATCAGTTTTCAATGCTGAATCAGGAGAAAAAACTTTCAAAGCTATACTAGATTTCTTCGAAGTTTCATCGTCAAAATCCTGGCAGAAAACCTGTCTTTTTTTAACCCTCGGGTTTTGCAGTATTTTTGATTTTCAGCCGGAAGAAAACCTTTTATCTAAATAAATCATACATATTCGGAGGCAGTGCATCAAACTGTATCAGATTTCATAAAAAAAGTTCACAAAAAAAATTTGCTTGAGTTTTGCATTACACCAACCTTATATAGATCGAGTTTGATAGAATGATTACCGGTTACTGATACGGCTTTACGAGAACAAGAGTCAGCGTAGGAGACGGTGCTAGGACAGAATGTCGCAATAAAATGTCGCACGGGCAAATGGTTGTAAAGGCAAAAGTTCGCATGGACAAAATGTTGCAATACATTGTAATTTGATACATAAGCAATCCAACAACCAGTTTCAATAAAGGGTAATAATGGGAACCGCAGATTAGTAGCAAGATACCAGTTTTCAAGAAAATCTGATAACTGAACAGCGAAGCAACTGGAAATCTTCATACAACTGAGAGGCTTCTACCACTCGTCACATGAGTTTTGCGTCAGATTTTGTTAAATCCGTTGGACAAAGCAAAATCTATAATAGCTACACATTGTAAAATTTCAGAAAACTGAGGACATTAATGCGTGACAAGGTTTTATAATACTTGATGATAATAGTTCGAGATATATCCTTATGTTATAAACATTTTGCAAAAAAAATGTGAATATTTAAAGAATATTCGAAATTTTAGCATCACATATCAAATTACAATGTATCGTAACATTCTGTCCGGATACCGTAGGAGACTGACAAAAACTCTCTGAATACTTAACAAGATAATGAACGACACCATAAGAATGACTCATTTCAATCTATTATCGGCTGCCACCATCAGAAGCGCGAATGACAAATCAGAACAGTGTGTCACAATCATCTTTCACCATGACAAACCCTGCTCTACAAATTAGATTTTATCAGTGCTTATCTTGCCATCTACTAGTAACAGGACAGATAATCACGCTATCATAGAATTAGTGATAATATAATATGACACAGACGTGCTGTATGATTATATTAACATGAGACTTAGAGAAAGTTTGTTTGTATTTGTTAGTCATTTTGTTCTCCGTTCACAATAACTAGAACAGACAAAATAACACATGAAATTGAATTCACTTAAATTTAGGTTACCTAGTATATTGAAAGCAGATATAGCGCCTTTCGTTGATGTGGACCTCCTCCGATGGGCTCTCTTTTGATGTTTTTACTGTTTAATTGCAAAGGACGAAAGGATTTTATATGAACTTCTGCAATAAATCTTTTTTTTTAAATAAAAGAGCTGGGCCTTATTCAATGACACGAAGAATGAAGTCTAAATTTGGATCACGTTTCTTGTAAAAAAGACAAAATCTGACAGGGGTGGTCTTTGTGAGTGATCCTAATAGTCAGTGCAACAAAAGGAAACAGTCTTTTCTTCAACTTTCGTATAACGATAAGAAAAACACTTACATCGACGTTACATGTAGCAATATAAAGAGTTGTTCCGCTCAAAGAGTGGATTTCCGTTGATTTATCAATTGTTGCGATATTTAGCATTACACTTCCTCTACGTGAGACGAACTGATCTAATAGTATAGATTTGTTGCTCTCGACACATTGAGATTCGTTTTCTTCGAGCAATTCTTGACTGCACTTTTGTTCCAAATTGTTATTAACATCAAAGAGAAGCTGAACGACATTTGTCTCTGGTTCATTGGTTCCAGAGTTGACAGTCACGACTACATCCAAATTGGGCGAATTAGCTACGTGGATGAGTGCCATTAATGAAATGTTTTATTCTGCAATATCCAAGTAAAGTTTGATCTAAAAAGTATGTATATATGAAAAGGTGCAACTGTTGAAGTACAATAAGTTATAGGACAAGGTTGGAATAAAGAGACGGTTAAAACAAAGACCTAAAGTCAATGTACTTTTTCCAAACGTTGATAAACAAATTGAATATAATCTAAAACTACAAAAAAAGCATTCATAAATGGAGAAAATAATATTTAAAATCAGTAAGTGTATCTTTTTACAGTGCAGGCATATATCTCGCACTCACACTTCTACTCTCATCCATCGCTACTACTAAAAGTTACCACGAGCAACGATCTTATAAAAAATTATAATGACCAAGAATTAGGTAGTAAAAATAAGTTGTTCGTGTGTAGTTTTTTGTTTGTCTGTTCATTTTTGGAATTAAACATGAGAGTTGAATGCATCAATTTCGAGAAGTAGTTTCTTGAAGCTTGCTATGAGCGATGCAAGAATCTGTTCACCTTTATCCGATGTCGCCTCAGTTGGATCACCGATCACACCGGATTGACTTAAATCCTTTGTCATCCATGCGTATGTCAAACCCGCGTCAATTCTAAGTAGCCCACCATCAGGTACTAATGTTGGAGGATACTCTTTCTCTGCTAGATTCATTTTCACATACTCCTTTAGAATAACTAACATCAAACTTGTCTCTATTTCACCAGCATGTATTCCATACTTAAATTCATGTGGAGTAACAAGGGTCGCCGCAATATTTGGTAAGTCCCAAGCAAAAATTGAAAAAAGCATAAGATCTGAATGTCGTTTGCGCAAGTCACGTGCCACGATTTCGGTCACTTGCGGTTGTCCACCATGTGAATTGAAAAAAAGAAGCTTGCGAAACCCAGCACGATAAACACTATCACCGATGTCCATGAGCACATTGGTCAAAGTTGAGGCACTTAAGCTAATTGTACCGCAAAAAGACGTGTGTTCGACCGAATAACCAGAATACTGAGGTGGAAGAACATATATAGTGGGGGATTTATCATGATCTAGCTGCTCCAACGTTTTCCCAACAATATATAAACCGATGGCAGCATCAGTCATCAAAGGCAAGTGAGGACCATGCTGTTCCACAGCACCTACCGTTTGAATGATTATAACGTTCTCCTTATTGGGCATTGATTCAATATCGCGGAATGACAAATATGCATAATATCGATCGGCTGGTATCAGACCGTGGAACATTTTTATCTGAAATATATTAGTATTTTATAATCGTATAGAATAACATGTCTTGAGGATGTGAGTCGATATGTAAAACGATCATCACATTTTTACCCCTCACTTTGACTATGCCTATTTTTCGTTTGTATAGAATATACCTTTTCTTTCTTACGGTACAGTGCACACTATTAATATTATAGAACACATTTTACTATTTTTCTATTGCAATATAGATAGTGAGTCGAAAAAAAACTCAGTAATCATTTCAACTTTAATTTCACACACCATTCGTATTCTATCTTCCAAATTAGTATGGGCGAATCAGAAATCGTACTGAACACAATTTCAGAAAGCAAGTCCGACAATGCTTATGATGTGATGGCTAAGTACTCTATCGATTCACTCGGACATGATTTGATTAGACAACGACTAGCTCAAATTCCAGTTTTTCTATTGGAAATGCTTAAAAAAAAAACCATAAGTATCTCAACTAATATATATGTTGCTCAGTCATTTATTGTAACCGGTATTGGTAGCTCAGAGGCTCATGCTCGATATTTGACTCTCTTACTCAACACGTATACAAATCGACGGGCTCAGTTTATCGGCTTTACTGCTTTCACGACGGCGACCGCGAAAGTATTTCATTCAGATCAAATTCTGATTCTATATAGTCAAGGTCTTTCTCCAAACGCTCAAATGGTTCTCAGCTACGGACAAACATATTTTTCACGGGTTCTTCTATTTACATCGATGAATAATGAACAGCTTAAAAGCAAATGCCCCTGGATTCTCAGTGACAAATTGGAGACAATACAATTTCCTCTCCATGATGAATATACTACTTTAATACGAGTAATTGGTCCAGCATGTGGTTTTCTTGCCGCTATCCTATTCATGCAGCAGCTTACTGATCAACAGTTAGTTGAACATGATCAGCTACAACAGATCATATTAGCTACATCATCGTTATCCTTATCAATCTCCTCTCAATCAGCTCTTTTACAAGCCATGCTAGAAGATACTGAGCATCAATTTTCACGAGGACCGTTCTATTTGATCCTTTCAGCACCGCTAATCGATGTTTGCCAAAATATCCAATACAAATTACTCGAAGGTCTTTTCTATTCGATGCCTGTCCTATGCGATTATTTGCAATTTGCTCACGGTACCTATCAACAATTACGATCAATCACTGATCGTCCCTCAGCAATTGTATGCATTGTGAATCAATCAAACGCACTGGATGCTGAACTAGAGCGCCGCTTACGAGAGATGATCGAAAGCCACAGTGATAGACGACAGTTAATCAACATTTATACACTGTACTTGTGCTCATCACCGTCAATAATCTATTCATTGCTTGAACTTGAAATGCTCTTTAATCGACTGGTTTTCGGCATTATGTGTGAACGCCGATGTAACCAAATCAATTGGCCGGGCAAAGGAGAAGATCAGCCTCTTTATGGGTTCTCAGGTTCGTCTAGTTCTCTTGAGTGATATTCAAAAGTAAACTATCATTGATTATTACTTGTTTTATTATTTAAATTTTATGCACGACGATCATATTTACAATTTAAAAGCGAGTACTTATTGCTTCTCGGAAAATTCTTTTAATGTGTTAACCTTATTCTTAACTATCTATTGCGTTTTTTCATAACCCTAAACATTATTCCTAACTGCCGACTTCTGCTCTTAGTTTTAACTTTATTGTCCACTACACATATATATTCTGAACTTCCTTCCTATTTTTTTTTCAACTTTATGTCTCTACTTATATTTACGTATTAAAACCTCTTGTGCCATCAAAAAGAAGTTAAGTTTTGCACTTCAATTTTATGCAACCTAGAATACTGTATTAATAAAAAAACATATATTACAAGATGCAGAGTGAACATTTCTACAACCTGCAAAAAGTCGTTAAACAAGATGATATAAGAAGACGGAAAACTGTGTCTTGTAATAAAAAACGTGCCATTTTTCTACTATTGAAAGTTTCTCACTAGAAATCCTGTTCATTTTAAAAACAAGAAGCACAACTACAAAACATGATGCCGCATATAAAATGTAGAGCTTTTCAATCTAAATCTACTAATATTTTTTCTTTTATCAACACAGTATTATAGGTGGCATAAAACTGAAATGCAACACTTAACTTGTTTTTTTTTAATGTCGGAAGTGTGTTTTGGAATTCTATTCTTGCTGCTAAATACTTTAATGCAAGACAGAGTGCTGAAACGTTTTACTCCTGCTATTTGTAATCACAAAGACACAGATTGGAAGAATAGCACATTGCTATTCTCAATCTAGATGATGTTCCTTGCATCAAATGATACTTCAACTCTGCTATATTTCAGCTGTTTCATATAGTACAGAACACCATTTTTATAAAGCATATGAAAACGTACAAAACAAACGTTGGTAAAACGAGATAAAGCTTATGGAGATTCCATCAATGAGAAGAACTCTTGCATGTCAAAAACATTACACAAGAGTAACATCTCATAGCAACACTGGAAGAATTTCCAAGAAATACTAAAAGCTTATTCTCGGAAATTTTTCCTGCGAATGGTATGTCCAAATAATACGACATGAAGCACAATGCCTTCTCTAGTGTGCATATTAACGCAAATACAATGTTGGTGGCCTCTTAATTACATTCATTTACATGTGTATTCTCCTTTTCTACGGGTCAACGTCGAAAAACGAGCATTTCATGCACATAAGAAACTCTTCTTTATGTGCAGTCCAACTATAGAAATGAATATACAATAAAACCTCCCTTCATGAACACCTCTTGTGTAAACACATATATCGGTCACTCACCCGATCAGTATTAGCTGTAAATTGACCTCTATATAGTGAGCACTCCTTTTCAGTCCCAACGTTAAAAAGCACTCGGAATAATGACTTCATGCGCAAAAATATACATCTATAAATGAAAGAATCCCAGATAAAATGGTCCATCCAGTTCTTTGCTTGAAGCAACGCTAACAAAAGTCGCTGAAAGCCTAATTATTACGGAAACCTTCGTCGCATGTATCGAATAAATGAACAATAATAATCAATAGTTCATATAAATCGGATACATTCGACGTATAAACCAGAAGACACCAAAAAATACAATAAACAAGAAATTCATTCACCATAAATACGACTATCCATTCAACATCCTGAATTGCATTCCTTTTCTCTTCATATGGGGTTCCCATCTAACAGCTCATCCACTCTCAAGAAGTTAGGGGAATAGAGGATAATGAATATTCTTCAAAATTTTTCATTAAAATGCAATGCTTAGTACATGAAAACAACACTTTTTTAATCCATGCGCTGCGTAAATACGAGAAATTCTAACCAAAAGAGACACACTCATTATCCTCTCAGACCCACCATACGTCGCTGATTACGTAAGCCTTCACCTAATGCAACACCTCTGCACAGTGAACGCCTCGTAGACCACTCACATTTCCAGCAGTACCGTTTATCATCCTACAGCGAAGTTCTCATCTAACAATATTTGCAAAATCAAGAAATCACAACCCCAGGTTATTCTGGCACGGTCGGTTAGGTTCGTTTTCCGATCATTTTCTTGCCGCCCAATTCCGGCCGGAATCAAGAAGAGCTGTACCGGAATAGACTGAGATTTCAACCGATTCAGTCGCCGGAATCATCGACCTGAGATTGTACCTACCACTATCCAATATTATTACATCCTTACCTTCAACACGTATATAATTCTTCAAATGTCCGCTTCAAAGCAATGCGCATAATTTCGTTTTTCCTCTTTAAATCGAAAATGTGAACAGTAAGAGCATTGATTGACGTCTATTAATTACTTTTATTGATACGGCAGCTGTTTTCGAAATACAGGTCATCATGTTTAAAAAAAAAGTACGCATAACCGGTGGATGAAACAATATCCAATATTCGCACGTCACACACATGCATGGCTGAATCTAGACACGCATAATTTCATTTTTCCCCTTTAAATCGAAAATGTGAACAGTAAGAGCATTGATTGACGTCTATTAATTACTTTTATTGATACGGCAGCTGTTTTCGAAATACAGGTCATCATGTTTAAAA